>JBAMIG010000001.1:26762731-26776038 GCA_037177335.1 Kiunga ballochi
ATCTATGAGCAGAAATAAAGCCACAGTTCCCAGTTACATTATATTTTATTTCATAGTATTTGTGAAACCACAACACAGAAACTCAGAACATACGTTACCAGCTGCAGACCAAGCTGCTGGTTACCATGGCAACGCGTCACCATGGCGATAAATAGTGTTTAAAAAACGTTAATGTATTAATATATATTATTTATTTCTTGTGTAAGTGACTGGTAGAAGCAGCATAATGTCCTTCCATGTGAAGTAATAGTCTTCATAGAATCAACAGCCCCTCCATGTTGTCCATTAATGTCTGATTAATCTATAAAACCATGGGTCATTCTTTTTGCCTGTTAAGCTGCTACACCTGAATGCAGAACATGAAATCACCGTTTTGACCAGGAAGAATACTTCACACACCACAATCGGTCCTATTTTAACAGCTCTGATACTGGACTACCTATACCCCCATAATAGCGGAAAACAAAGTCATGTGACTCAGTGACATCAGCTGCCCGTCCTCCATATACAGGTTCTGGTACGAGTCCAGCATCTTACACACAACCCAAGAGTTTCAGTCATTGCTTCTGTGACTAAACAGTTTTGTTAATTGTTTAATCTAACTAATTACTTGCAGCTGTGAGCTGCTATGAGTAAAGTCTGGAAACATGGGTTTGCAGTCAGACTGCATGATTCAAAACCTAAATGGATAAAACGTGTATAAAAAAAGTGTTTCAAACAGAAGCAACTTTAAATGGTTTCTTTCTCTTTGTACTCCTTCCGTTCTACTTCACCCTTTTAAATATTGGAACTTCATGATATGTGTGCAATGACTTTTGTTTTGTTTTGTTTTTTGGCACATTTGGTCACTTGTGATTGGACAGAATAGAAAGTTCAGATATTTGCATTTCAGCATGCAAGCATTCACAATGCTGTACTGGAAGAAAAGCAGATGGTCTACTGCTCATAACTTTTGATCAAATTTAAAGTGTAATGAAGTAAAGCATGAAGACTAACTAGAACGGTTAACTAAGGCATGTGCTGTCTTAACTTTCATACCCTCTGGTGACCTTTAGATAAAAAAGCTGATGGAAAACCACATACAACCATATTGTTCTCTTATTTCTAAACAAATAACTTAAATAATGTCAGATTTGTGGGTAAAATCTAGTCAGTACAATACTAATCAGGATTTATTCCACAAACACCAAAATAAATCACATTTAATACCCCATGGTCGGGGGTGACGGGTCCATTATGGAACTGGTAAACATACTGGGATTTTATGCATCTGCTTCAATTAGAAAAAGAAAGAATTTGGTGGAATACAGTAAAAATTTTAATTGAGGAATCAATAGCTTTAACCTATAATAACTGTGAGCTTAAAATATTTTGTTTAAATGGAAGTAAATGAGACATTTTTGTCCACAAAGGTCACCAAATGGAGTATCTGATACAACATAAAAAATACAAATGCAATTTAATAAATGTTGCAGTCCGGCTTTAGCCAATCCAATACTATAATCACCCACTTATTATTTATTTTAAATAATTCAGTTTTTGTGTTTTTTAATGAATATTTAATTATTTAAATAATTTAACTGGCTTTTATGGGTTAACATCCTAAAGATGATAGTTTATTTGGTATTTTTGCACATTTTAAGATTGTTTAAGAGATTTCTGGAAAACGAAGAAGAAACATTTGTGTGTGTGTTTCTGTGGACACCATTGTTCAGAAAAGGTTACTGTAATCTGCATTATGCATACAGAGTATATAAACAACACATGCACCACATGTCATGTTTGGTTTTTCAGGTATGATTGCTTGTTTGGCAAAACTCACAATAAGTCCTGTGACATCAAACCATGTTGTCACTTAAAGGATAAGGAGTTTGGAAGTTGACTAATGCAATGTTTTGACACTGTATTTGCTGCAAAAAGGATGATATAACTTATTTATGTAAAATAAGTTTGATTTTCTTTTAGGAGGGTCTTAAATACATCGGTAATAATCAGTACCAGAGATTAAGAATTAGACAAAAATAGATGTGTTGAATATCGTTTTTTTTAAAAAAAGTCAATATTGAACATCCCTGTAAAATACTTTATTAACAATAACTTCTTCACCTATAAAAACTGTTTTTATAAGATATTAGAGAGCTTTAGAGGTGCTGTTAAAGCAGGTGTGTCAAAGTCAGTCCCCGAAGGGCCGGTATTCAGCAGGTTTTTGTTGTCTCCATGCTCTGACACAGCTGACTGAAATGACTTAATAGATGGACAAGAAGAAGTTGGATCTATTTTATTTGCATCAGGTGTGTTAGGGCAGGTATACACCAAAACATGCCGGATACCGGCCCTCGATGTGTGTTGTTTGTCTCTCTGTGATCACAGGCAACCTGTCCAGGGTGTACAACACGTCTCACTCACTGATTGCTGCCCTGAACTGGACGAAGTGGGATAGAAAATAGATGGAAGGGGGTTGGCCAGGGATATTTTGATATTGATCCAGATTACCATGTAGATCCAGGAGTCTTTTGTGGTTTGCAGGGGCAAGCATGCCAGAAATAAGTCAGAAATAAGAGTGAAAACTTGTAATCTTAGTGCAGAACCGTCTCAGGATTTTGTTTCCAATCAGCTGATGAGTAAAAATTAGGACTTCTGAGTTTCCTGGCTCTTATATTAGCAATAAGGACTAAGACTAAGATTACCTTTGTCAGCATAAAGGACTTGGGCTCTAAACAAAGATTTTTGGATAGTTTGGGCCAAGTTCTTCCTCAAATCCTTCCACCAAAATGGCAAAGAGCTTTTTGGACTATTTATAAGGGTTTTATCTCTGTTTCAGCTCTGTGATGCGAGAGATTCTGATTTGATTGGGTTTTTAATAATTTTACATTTATGCATGAGCTGTCACTTTGCTTCTCCCCCTGATCAATCTCTTTTATTTAAGAGAAATCTTGCAGTTAATTAAGTTGTAATTATTGCTCCATTATCACTTGAAGCTACTAAATGATAACATCCAGGTGTGGTATTGCATTGTTTTAGGGAATAACCCTACATCATCTAAGAACATATCTTTAGAGCTTATCAGCTGCTAAACCATTATCTGGCCAATTTCACCAGCACTAATCATGGTTCAGTAGCTGCAGAGAAGCAGTGTGGCTGACAACATAGACGGGGGTCAAACAGGACATTTATCTGGGCTGAAATTTCATATGAGATGGGGTAAATACTGGGATGGCTTGATGCCATTAGAGCCAAATACCTCCCACTACTGGCTTAAAGGGCCTAAATTGTGCAAAATAGACTTTTCTAAGCTTTTAACCTTCTATTTGTGTTATTTGTAACTTAAAACAATTCCTAGAGTAGTTTAATTTTTTATGCTTGCATTTTGTAGCTTTATATCTGTAAAAAGAAGGTTTGGCTCGAGCAAAGCAAACGCCTGACACCACCGTGTGACGACATACGGCGGAAACTGTTGGACTGTTCATGCGTTGATTTTATATGACAAAGGTATCACAGTGAACACCTGAATCACACATTGGCACATCTTTAGTTTTCCAAACACACCACAGTGTGTCTGCAAATCACATTCATAATAGTCCCGACTGTTTGCGCAGCGTTAGTGCTGCTTTGTGCCGCAAAAGGTTTTGTTTGAGCTGCTTTGGTTCTGAAAATATTAAAACATAATATGAAAGTCAGGATGGAGGCTGACATGGTAGAGAGAAAGAGAGCGCTTTATGGACGTGCACGGAGAAGCTGGAAAGGAGGAAGAGCTGCATGACATTGTCCACAATTAATAAAAATAACTTTTAGTTCAAGACCAGAAAAATTATCCACAAACTATCCTAGTCTGTTTATTTATTTATTTATTCTTGCAATCCAGCTGCTTAAAAGATAGATTTCATTTCTACAGGTCTGAAGACAGGAGACGTGCTCTGACAGAGGCTCTGGCTGAGTCTCGCTCTGAGGCGACGGATGTGTCCGAATGTGCACCCTAATCCCTACATAGTGCCCTATATAGTGGACACGTCATTTTGTAGGGGTGTCCGAACGTACTTTCAGAAAAAAGTAGGGCCCTTAAAATTACCCACAATGCACCGTGAAAAGTAGTGAGCATTGATGGTCACTAGACGGGACAATATAGACCACAATGCATTGTGGGAGGCAGCTTACAATGGCGGATATAACACGAACATTAAAAAAGTTAACACTTTAGGTCATACATTTTAATTTTGTTTTCAGTGAGTAGATACAGTAGAAAGAAAGAATTAAATATAAAGTGAAGAAATAAAATACGACAAAGACAGCGAAAAAAGACAACGAGGTCTTTGAGGTTGCCATAGTTACAGCTGGTAATCACGCAATGTCCGACAACGTGAAAGTAGTGAGTTTCGTGTTCGAATCACCAACAGATTGAGGGTCCTATGTAGGGAGCTATATGGTACAGCCCTATGTAGTGAATGAGGGGTTAGGACATAGGGTGAACATTGAGACAAAGCCGACGTCACGGGGTGGGCGGGGAAATATGAGGGTCTCTCTGGTGGCTCAGTGCTGGCGAGGCTGATGAGTGACAGGAACTGAGAGAAAACCATAGTAAACCGTTCCTGGTTCTGGATAAGAAACTTCACAGCACGAGATGAGTGGTTAGACAAAACTATAGTAAATGGTCTTGCACTTGTATAGCGCTTTTCTACACATCAGTGTACTCAAAGCGCTTTAACACTAGTCGACACATTCACCCATTCGCTCACACAAACGCTCGCACATTCACACACCGGTGACGCAGCACCGGGAGCAACTGGTGTTCAGTGTCTTGCTCAAGAACACGTCGACATGTGGATGCCAGAGCTGGGACTTGAACCACTAACTTGCTGGTTAGGAAATGACCCACTCTACTACATAAGTACTATTTTGTTTGCGCTTTCAAATTTCTGCAGTCTATTTTAAGATGTGCATGGTTTGAAGCTACTTAATGAAACAAAACACTAAGAAGCTTTATGGTTATGTATTCCTTCATGGAGCTCCTAAGTCCCCGTATCTTTCAGAGAGCTATCAAAGCGGTTAGTCTGAATGTACCATGCAGTTCATCTCAAAAACATTTCATGGCAGGAAATGATCAGCCCAGTAAAACAGGACTCTTGACCCCAATAAACCCCAATGAAGAGAGTAACACTCACACTGTAAGAAAAAAGCCAAGTCCTGAAAAAAGTTCAGACATCATAAACATCAATTAATATGCCCCAATTTAACATTTTCTCTAGCGAAGAATAAACAAAGTAAAAGCTGTTGAAGGTTAATCAAGCTGGGTCTTTACAGCACATAGTTGTTTTCAGTACAAAGCAGCACAGTGTAATTTGCAACCCTTTCATCCCCTGTCCTCATTAAAGGTTTTGAGTCCATCTCTAATTGGGATAACCCCATCATGACCTCAGCAGCAGTCAGTCCATCGGTGAATCAACGGGCCGTCGCCTCAGAGTAACCCTCCAGCCCCTCATCTTTTGCTACAAACAGAATAAAGACACTACTGTCTCCCTTATGTATAGAAGAAAACGTCAATTCAGTTCAAGCATTTCATGGAGCTGATCCTGGCTGATTCATAACAATTTGCTGGAGGGTCAAAAGAATTTCTGTTTTATTACTGTTTGCTGAACTGTTAATTCTGATGAAAGAAATTGTTTTTCTTATTTCTAGCTTAACCTCCCTGCAGCTTCGCTCATCATCTCGCTCTCATTTACTTCCCTTTTGCTCGGTGTCGTCCTTCCTCCTTCGAGCGGCCTATTTGCATGGTATCCATCACCCGAGAAAGAGAGACTCCATTGCTGATGGCATAATGAGGCGGGTGGATAGAAGAGTTTCCCCTCTCGGCAAGCCTGGACATTCTTTGAAGTTCTAATAAGTGAAGTTTTTAATAAAGTTCTTGGGGGAACTTATACATGATAAACAGGCAGGCTGTGTGATGGGCCTGGTCCCCAGGGGAAGAGTGAGATCCAGCTTGTTTACTGGTGTCTAATACTTCCCTGTTTATACTATACTATGATCCTGCCCACATGCCCAGTCCTGAATATCAGTCTTCTTTGATGTGAGGAGCACGAATGACAATTTATGTTAAATATAATTTATGTTGGGGCCACTAAAAACATGCAACAAGGAAATTTGCATGTCTTATGCAAATGATGCTCTGCTACAATGCACAATTTCAGACATAAAAGAGCATGATGCTGCACATGTCCCAACAAACAGCAGCAAATGAAGCCTTTTGTAAATCCACCCAATGACAAAACATGACAGCAAATAAAGTCATGCTCAAACGCTCCATTTCATCCTCTCCTTTGGCCTCAAAGAGGCATAAACATTTCTTTCTTAGCAAGTCAGGAGAAAGAAACCAAGTGATGCTGTTATCTGCTGCCGGGGTTTGCAGGAGCACACACTGTGATTAATATATTACCCACAGAGAGACAAGTTAGCCTCTGGTATTGACACTAGCCTCTGCTGTTTTGCAGGTCACCAAGCTAATGGGGATTTGAATGAAATGTAATACTTTAACGCTTCACTATTTACCAGCAAAACAGCAGGGTTGATTAGATGTTTAAGAAAATCATCCGCCATTGAGAAAAACACTTTTATTTTGAAGAGAACCAAATAAAAAATCTGCGCAAAAACGAGTGAAATGAGTTCAGTAAAGCCGTAAAGAAAGCCTTGAGAAAGAGATTATAGTTCTCACTTCTCGCTGAGTATATAACAGGTTTATGTCGATGAACGGCACAGTGGTATAATGGTTACCATTGCCACCCAGCAGCAATAAAGTTCCTGGTTTTACTCCGGTTTAGATCCCTTCTATAAAACATCCAAAACCTGCAGCGCATGTGTGTTTTGCTTCATTTAACATTTACTCTGCTGTTTGCCCATCTGAGAGCCAGTTAAATACACTTCCTGAGTCTGAGGATAGATTTTTGTTGACATATTTCCTCAGATTTTTATGATCAATATTTAACTGGTTGGTTAAAAACATATGTGTCTGGTGTGAGCAGCGCAGGTTTATTTTTGAATGACTCGGACATTAAGTAGGAGGAGATAAGATTACACACAACTCCATCTCCAAATGTGATGACGAGACCTCCAACAAAAACAAACACTGAAGACATCAGTAGCTATAGAGATCCATGCACCCTCTTCACACAAAAATGTTCTAGCTTAGGAAAATCTCTGCGACAGCAGTCTGCTCATTTAATTGCGGACCCACTGTGATGTCATTTCATTATTGTGTTGCTTTTATGGCAGCAGTAGGCTAAGATTTTCCTGTCTCAACACAGAGACACTGATGTCATGCCTGCAACACAGATTGAATCACAAGCTGCCCTGTAAAATACAGCTGTGCTTCCATTCTCTCTGCTCCCATCTTTAAAAGAAAACACACTAATTGGTCTAAACTCTCAATCGTCTCACAATGTGTGCCGTCTTTTCTTTCCTGTCTGCTATTGTCACGTTTTCCTGCAGGATAAACTTCTCCACCTCGGCCCGGCTCTTTACAAAGCAACTGCAAAGGCTCGTGGATATGCATGCACAAAGCATAATCAAGATTAGTATCATAATAATGATTAAATACAGGTGGGTCTGTCATCGTCTGCAGTTATTCTCACTTACTGTCTTCCTTCCCAATTCATCTTTCCCATTACTTTGTCTTTCTATGATTTGTACTGTTGTGTCAAATATTAAACTAATGCAAAGATGAATCAATCTGTGGTTTAGCTGCACCAGATTTTAATAAGAGCCACATAACTCTGAAGTATCTGCAGCTTCAGCTTTTGATCTAAATGATATTATAATGAATTCTTTGATTCTTCATGCTCTCATTGATATTCTGTGCTTTCAGCAAAGTAAAAGCCTTTTTTTCATATTGAAGCAAGGGTAAGTAGATCTGAAGTGTCTATCCTGAGGGATATAAGTATTACCCCCCACCACCACCACCACTATACCCCCAACTGCACTGATACGTTTCAACATTACCTTTTCTATCTCCTTCGGGTTTCCTGTGTAAACAGAGGGGATTGTCTAAACTTGGCTTGTGAGCAGAAGACGTGGAGTTCAGATGGAGCCTTTATACTAGAGTGTCAGTGTGCATCGGTTAGCCTCACACAGTGAAGTCTGGAAGACCTGGCAAACCAGAGCTACGCCAAGCTGCATGCAATCATGATGAGGTTCAAACTAACTGTGAAAATACAGTCTCCCTTTATAGGACACCTGATTAAAATGACATGTGATATGGTTTATCATCAATATGCAGATGATACTTCTCACAAATGTTTTAACTTCACGTTAAAGTTTGCCGTCTTTAGATCCAATTCAGCAAAATTACAGTAAAAATGTCTACATAATACATATTATCTCCCAGTTTATTCACCTTGAGCTGTAAAACTGGGTTATTTATGAAGACCTGGGGACACATAAAGCCTGGTAGACATGTAAAGTCAGATGTTCGGTTTAGTAGCTTTCACCTGAAGAATGTGGCTACAAGCTATTTCTATTCATTTACATGCCATTATTTCTGTTTTTAATGTTTAATAAAAATGTATAGAAATTTCATAAGGATGCTATAAAGTATGGTCTAAGAATAAAATATGTGACATTATTTATGTAATTTCTGTTTGCACATGGTCATGGGTTCACAATTCTGATGGAAATGCACAGACACTGATAAAAAGAAAAGATGCTCTTTTATTATAAGCACTGATTTATTCTGTTTTAAAACAGGCATGCGATGCCAATCATCAGTTTGTTACACCACAGCATGGTTCGGTCCAGATATAGTGAAAGAATAAAGATTTACAAACTAACGCAGCATATTACAGCATTAAGCAGATTAAACTGGACTCGTGAAAAACCAGACAGTTGACTTAAACCAGACTCTTAAATGGAGAGTTTGGAGGTTTCAGTCATAAAGTAGACCCGAACTAAGCGTGAAGTTAGTGTGTCTTCCTGCACAGCCTGCATCAATAAAGTGTTGGCACCATTAGGAGCAGTGTCGGGACCCTAAGCAGGCCCACAGTATTCTGGCCTGGACCCAGTCCCTGCAAGCAAACACTGAGTTTAATTAAGCCAAGCCTTTCTCCCATTGACCCAACATGACTGTTTAGACTGGCACAGCTAAAGGAAACATATTTACTCCAAGCAACAAAGACAGGTTTATACAACTGCAGGAAAGTGGATTGCAAAGTTAATATTTGGAAATTGTTTTATTTGATCTCTGTATTTATTGAGTGTAATTTCTGTGCTCCTCTGCAGCGTATTTAGCATCAAACGTCCGGGTGTGTGGCCCTGTGGTCAGTCGCAGTCAGTGGTTTGGCTGCTTTAGAACAACTCTGATTGATGGGGTGACCCACAGGAAGAGTCAAGTCCTAAAGATTAGAAGCTTTCCAGACACCACAGAAAGAGGAAAACAGTGTGCAGTAGTGCCGAGTACAAGCAAGGACAGGAGATCAATCACTGCTAAAAGGTATTACTTAAAAACAACACATTTTCAATATTTACCAATATAAAATGGAATATAAAACATTTTATATGTTCTCTGGTCCTTTTAAACAGTCTGTAAGTTATATGAATAAAGAAAAAACAAGGCTGCAAATCAAGTCCAACATCTGAGCCGGTACTTACTGAAACGGGCTGATATAGGAAGCAATGATTAGTTACAGCCATAATAAGTGGATTGTTCTACAGCAACTTCATAGAAATTCAGAGATGTATTTCACAGTAACACAGCTCAGGATGGATTCTGGACCATTATAGACCAGCACATGTATCCCAATGAGAGGCACTGGGAGTTAAAAACAACTACCACTCGTTACTAAAATGGAGAACATGGCAAAGTGCTTATAACTGAGCCAAAGTGAAGAGTGGCCGTCATGCCACTCAGGTGAAACAACTGGTTTTGACTGGTATGCCAGGAAATTAGGAAAGCATAAACTGATGAAGATCTGACGTGTCAGGTTTTATTTTATAAATAAGCTTATTAGCAGGTTGGCTTTGATTTTTGCTCAGAAAAGTTTTAATGTCGGTGAAATTAGACAGACGCATCTGTGTCAGGCAAGAAGCAAATCAAATGTGGTAAATGTTAAGGAAAAGAACTTTAGTGCTTCCTTCATAGTCTCCTTCAGCTAGGAAACAATAACCTCCTTCACAAAAAGAGGGTTATGACTGCCAAAACCCCACTGGGCTATTTTCATAAGGTCATATTGAGAACAACTCTGTCTGTATTGGAAGTAAGGGTGGGCCATATGGGCAAAAAAAAATCATCTCATTTATCATCTTCAATTTCCTGATAATCCAACAATATCTTTTAAATATTTTTTCCCCTTTTCCTACCTGTTAATTTACTCATTTAAATGTTTTCGTCTCAACAAATAATGCTGTCAGCTCTGTTTACTGAAAGACATCTAGCCTATATATAGACAAAGCATTTCAGAACCATAGTTTTTTTATTTTGAAGCATTTCTGCAAAATCTGCATAAAGAACAAACCAAACCATTTCCAGGCTAGTGATGTAGACCTGCGTCTTCCCACTGAATCATCTACGGAGACTGAATGTTCCTGCATATTTCTACTATCCCAGGCTGAGTTGTGATTTTGATGCTGGTTAGTCCTGTCCGCTAATTGGCTGAGTTTCTTGCCGCACGGTCACATGACTGAATGCAGTCCACTGATTGGTCACTGAAACTTTCATGTTTTCCTCATTTACCGTCTGTGTGCCATTTGTTGTCCATGTATAAATACTCGATAAAGCAAAATTGCACATCAACAAAGCAACATTTACAATATTATCTTAGGTGATATATGTCGCTCGACTCTAACTGGAAACACAGCAGAAATCGTCTTTACCGCATACTGAGCCATGTCAGCAGAGAGCTTCAGCTCAGCACTCTTCTTCTGCTTTATTTAGTGTGTAAAGGCCCATTATTTTGCATCTCCCAAGGAAAAAAAAAAAATCTAGGAAAGGTGTCAGAATATCCAATCTGAAGTGTCCTGCTCTCTCTGTGGTCCTAAACTTTCTGATCCCAAACAGAGGAGCTTAACACACTGCAATCCTCTGATTCCAGTCTGACTGGTGCGATAGCAACACACAAAACTCATCTGAAAATGGCTAAAAGATTAAAACACAGTGATTTAATGTGATGTTCTTACTTTGTAAGAAGACTTCTGGAAGCTTTTAATGAGTTTACAAATAGAGAGGACGAGATACATTGATCCAGGAAGAGAGAAGTCTTTGGTTTTATTTCATAGAAATTAGATCTTACACATGCTTTTCCCTGTTTTCTACTAAAATGGATCAATACTCCTGTAGACACATGCTAACAAGCAGATTTCAGTGCAGTGGAGAGAACTGAAGTGTTAATGTGCTTCCAAAATCACATCAGCAACAAGTCACAAGCTTTTACAGCCAAGGTGAGATGCTCCTTTATCTTTACTGGTGTTTTGGGTTTAACCACTCATCACCACAGCTAATCAAACTCGACATATTGGGTCCAGTCCAGAGCAGTCTGCATTAGCTTAAAGCTGCTAAACGGGCCTTGCAACTGAAACATACTTAGCCAGTCATAGAAAACTCAAAATAGCCCTTCAATAAAAAAAGAGGGGAAAATAAACACATATACACTGCTGCCTCTTTTTCTTCACTGCAGGGCAAAAGCTTGTCCTTCAGAAGTGTTGCTATTTCTGTTCACCACACAGACCCAAATACTCTATCATTAGAAAAAGTAGGAGGGGAAGGAAATACCACTGGGAGCACGCGGACTCCAAAGGATCGTAACCGACAAGGTAGATGAGTGATGAGAAAATGTTATCCTCATGCTTCCAACCGTCCATCTGCTGCTTCTTCATTCAGTTTATAATCTTAATGAGGCCTGTACAATCTCTATTCTATAGTTATTTAGCAGATGTTTCTCTCTAAAGCAGGTAATAAGAACACAAACAACAAATAAAAAAAACAGATGACAATATAGATAAGTGACAGACACACCTGTAGGCGTAGAGGCAGCTATTTCCTTTTGCTCCCACCAAATTTCTCTTCAGAATGAATAAAGTATTTTTAATTTAATTTCATTTGTTTCCTAATATCATCAGAGCTGAACTGTGGGAAAAAAAACAGCTGGATAAATCTCTCTAATTCAAATAAAAGAGATAAACTAAGTGCAGAAATGCATCTTAAACAGCTAAGTCTAATGTTTCCCAGACCTGGTCCTAAAGTAACCCTCTTTGCACACACCCTTATTTATCTTGTCACTTCACACATTGTAAAATAGCAAAGTCAAATCCAGCATGCAAAAAGACCATGCAAAACATTTTTACACAAGTCTCGGTAGGAACAGATCATGTTACACAAAACAGAATAAAAAAACAACTACCCCTCATCTGTTAATGTCTGCAGACTAGTTGTGGAAAACATCCCAGTGCATTAAATGCACAGATCCCCATAGCAACCACTATATTTTGGACGTACACTCGCAGGAAAATCTTTAGTTCACAACAAGTTTCTTTTCCAAACTTTCTGTCATTGAAATAAAAAAATAACACAACAGGTTTTGCTTTCCTACTGATTTTAAGCAGGGCTTTATGAAACAAGCATAAAGACATTAAACACGTCGCAGAGGAGACTGCCGGGCTTTCCAGAGGGACGGAGAGAGAGGCAGAACAAGGGCCTTGAGGAAAAGGAGGAGATGTTTGGACCAAAACAGCACTGACAGTTCAGAAACAGGTCTGAAGGAGTTAAAATGACATTTTAAACAGAGTAGTTTTGCAGATTTTATATTGCCTGAGGAGGTATTTCATAGCCCAGAGTGCAGTCGTTCTGAACGAGGGCTTTGTAGCAGGCAGCTGAGTTCCCATCGTCTTGGTACTGCGCACTGGAGCTTTAATGCTACGCAGTGTGGGACCATACCATACCTTACTCTCACTTCTGTTTCTGATCAAATAACAGGTATAAACAGAAAAATGCAACAAGAGGGTTCAGATATTCAGATAACATATTAATGGACTCTGACTAAAAACCCATTCATGGCTTTTATCTGGTCATCTCAGCCAGTACGGTGCAGCTGTTAGCGTGTCTTCACTGTTGCATTTCTGCACATACAGCAAGATGTCACTGCACTGAAACAGGACAGAGACGTATCACTGCACTGAAACAGGACAGAGACGTATCACTGCACTGAAACAGGACAGAGACGTGTCACTGCACTGAAACAGGACAGAGACGTTTCACTGCACTGAAACAGGACAGAGACGTGTCACTGCACTGAAACAGGACAGAGACGTTTCACTGCACTGAAACAGGACAGAGACGT
>JBAMIG010000001.1:26829431-26841817 GCA_037177335.1 Kiunga ballochi
AAAAAAAGACTTTCAGTGACTCAAATCAGAAATTTCTCTAAGATGCCACATGGGGACTGAACAGTCATTTATTTTCCAGTTTGGTGGTTAATCTGGTTGTAACCATTTTCGTTCATCCCTCTTTTCTTTTCTGAATCCTCTCATCACAGGCTTGTGTGTAATTGCTTCATTATCCTCATCCTCATAATGAGCTAGCAGAGCTGCTTCGCTCTGTTGTTGCTATTTAGTCATTTTATATTCAGAGAGATGTGCTTATTCACTCTGCAATTCAGTTATTTTTTACATACATATGATTTCTATAGATTATTGTCTCAGTTTTAAGTATGTAGGCAAACACAGCATTATACAGTAAATACCAGGCTGCAGATGCTAAATAGACTTAATGTATTGTGTGATACGTATACAAATTATTAATTAATCAATGAATTATTAGATATGTAAAACAAGCTAAACTATCCTCATCAAATCAAGTATTTTTGTTCCATAACTAAGCAATCATGCTTCTTTTCCTTTCTCTGGGTTCTCTTGTTCCTCCTTGTTATGCAGCCAGCATCAAGAGTCTTCATCACTATAATCCAGCATTTCAGCTCCAATCACTCCAAACATCTTTTTCCTTGCACTGAATTCACTTTTCCTTTTTCAATCTCGGTCCAAAGTATCAGGAAACAAAGTTTCTGTGTGTGTGTGTGTGTGTGTGTGTGTGTGAGTCTGTGTGTGAATCCTTAAATAGCTGTTATGTAATCGCACTGGGATTGGCTGTGGTTCAGTCCAGCTATTTGACACAACCAACCCAGCAAAGTTTAAGGGAAGGATTGTGTATTCAGAGGCAGCTGCAGTTCTTTACTACTGAGCGAGAAGGGATTCACACTTCAACAGCCAAAGGTCATTTTTAGACCACAGCCTGATGCGACGATGAAGAGTAGAAACCGTTACCTCAGTAACTAAACCTGCCTCAGTTATCCTTTAAACATGACACCTGTATGAAAGCCTTTTCTTACACTCGTGGTCCAGTAGTGCTGAGGCTACAAAGTAATGTGCCATGGATCGGTAGTGGTTGGTTTTGACGAGGGACATGGTTGACCAGAACAACGGGACATTATCTTTGATCGGTGTCTGGATCATGGACTGGTGGACTTGGTCGTAGATTTCTGAGACCTGGCAGGAACAAAATGATAGCGTTACTATGAGAACATTAGGAGCACTTATCTGAATAAAATCCAGCTGTAGGGACATCATCACTTCTCCTTAAGTACATTATATCATTCCAAGTGTTATAAAAAAGAAAACTTGTTAATATAATGTGAGGACTGTAATGGTTATTCACCTTTGCGGCCTCCTGGGCCATTTTCATCAGAGTGTCGAACTGGTTTCGGATCCCTGGCAGGGCGGTTTTCTCAAACAGGCACTCCTGAGCTTGAGCTAGCATGAGTCGAATCAGCATGCTGAGCATGGCTGGACTCACGTCGTAACTGGGGGTGTGGGTGAAAGTCTCTTTAAGGTAGTTCAGGATACCTGTGGGAAAGGTTAGCAGCTAGTGAGGTTCTTTTCCTCTAATATGTACAAGGTTATGTGCCGTTTTTCACCTGGACTTTTAAAATAATTAGATTTATACGATTAAAAAATGCCACATTCAGGCTTCATGGTCTGTAAAAATGTCCACAAGTTGAGCTACAGTAACCTGTAATAGCAAGGAGGTGAGGTAATAGTATTAGTATATCTTACAGACAGACAACGTTTTTAAAGCTTTTTACTAATCATTGTTTGTAATCTTGTTTAAGCCCCATAGAAGAACTCTATTGTCTCACATCAGGGTTCTTCACATCACGACGTTTACAACAAGACAATAATTTCAAGTCAGATCCTTTTAAGCAAAGGAACAAAGGGTTCTATCTATAATGATTTACACAAAGTATTTTAAAAGCACATCACACATGTCTGATAACATGATTAAATGTCTGGTGAGTGCATTTCATGTTCATTTGGAAGTGTCAAAGTTTCCTCATGATGTGGTTGAAATGGTGCTTTGATCCTAAAACGCTGACACGTTGTTTTATCCATGTTCCAGAAGTGTCTGATAGTTTGGTTATAGCTTTTTATAGCTGCTGAACTATTCAGTGGTGAGGAAAGAGCTTAACTCTCAGATCAATGGCTGGAATCCTTTCAAACATGAAGCAGCTTTTCATGCTGACTGGAAGCAGCGTCTGTATTCCTGCTTCCCATCACTCAGACTAAAAGCTGGCAACAGAAAGCGGAGGAGAACTTAATAACAGAGCTCCTCTTCACTGGTCTTTAGCTAAGATAGGAAGGAGGAGCCTTCCAGCTAAGTATCTGTGTACTCCATATACACTCTCCAGTTAGTGCACAGCTAAGTTCACTGCTGGGACGCAACTGTTTTGCTTTTTACAAGCTGAAAATATGATCATCAAAGCCATGTTTAGAGCTGTAATTATTCTGCAATACCGACCACAATGCCAAGTCATAATTCTTCTAAGACCTGTCTGAGCTTCCTGAAAACCTTTGAGGACTGAGAGGTCACTATGTATGATTAGTGCTTTTTGTAGTTCAGTAATATGGGAAGGTTTAACTATCCATCCCATAACAAAAGAGAAAGTGTGTTTAAAATAATGGCTTTGTTGGTTGTGGTCCCATTCCTCTGTTTCTGCGTTGGATTTATAGGATGTCTTAATGCAAATAGTAAGAATTACTTTTAGATTTGTGACACTTTCCATCAGTGCAAACAAGCCTTTGGATGTTAGGGTTAACGGCAGTAACGGGTGATCATCACTGCCGTCGCTGCATACCTGCAGCTTTCTGAAAGGAAGAGATGGCCTCCCCAAGGCCGACTATCGTCTGTCGGTCACTGCGGGTACCGGTCTGGGAGTAGAGGGCAGCCATGTTGAAGAGGATGCTGGCCTTCTCCAGAGACAGGTTCTGCTGGCATAGCGGCACTCCTGTAAAGGAATCGTACCTGCAGGAAAGAAGTTGCCATTTAAAATAAACTCCTATCATTTTTATTTCCCTTTGAGGAAGTATTTTTCATTTCATTTTATAATGTTATGGTACCTCCCTGAATATGTGAATCTGTAAAGTTACAGGATAGTTACAGGATGACTAAAGCATTTAAACAGCAGAGCAAAAGCACTTTTCTAAATTTCACAAACTAAAGTTGCTGAAGGTATCAGAGGTGTAGTTACTCAGACTTTAAGGGATCTGCTTCTCAGACACCCGGTGAAGTCAGGAAGGACTCTGCTTCATTTCAAAGCTTCAGTTATAATTGTAGCTGCATGGTAACCAAATTCCTAATGAATTGAACTTGCTGATGATAACCTCAGCAAGAACGACTGGATATAAAATATGTAAAGCATTTTTTCAGGCACATGAAGGTTATGAATGAACAGCTGCAGTTTATCTGTGATAAAGTGATGATGGCAAAGTGTTTCTCCGGCTCTGAATGCCTCAGAAAGATTTATAGAAACTACATCAAAGAAAAAGCAAAGCTTTCTTTATAACGATCTTTACCTCCATCCCTGAAACAATGGCTTGTTCTGCTAATGTTCTGCTGCTTGTTACGTTTTACATTTTATCCAGCAGCTCATTGGGAAGAATTAATGATAGCGTACCAGGTGAAGAAGATGCCAGTCTGGCGTGTTGGGGAGAAGAATCGGCTCTCTATCAGAGGAAGATGGCTGTAATATTTTGCGAGGAGCTCCACCCCGGTCTCGTTTCGACTCGGTGTTCTGCAAGCCTAAAAAACAACAGAAAAGAGTCCTGATCCAGTCTGCAGTCACATAGTATGTTTAGTGTTAAAGATATAAATGCTCTTCCAAAAACATGATCAGCTGATTACATGTTTTTCATGTTTTTGCTTTGTGGAGCTCAAACTAATGACTGAAGACTTGCTCTTACTGTTCATCACTTTGTATGATCAACTGTTTTTAAAGTCTTTATAAATAAAGTTGTCTGGGTTTACAAAGTATGAGGTGAGAAATGCATCTTTGTAACAGGTGACGATACATGACGGACAGACTTCATGGTGTTTTGTGTGAGATTAAAAAAAGTTACACTACCTGTCGCAGGTCCATCAAGTCTGCAATCTCATCTTCAAAACTGTTCCCATCTTCACTGTAGTGCTCCAAAATAAAGTCCTGACAAAACAGAGGAATCTGCACTTAAATACAACATTTCTTATGTGTTTTCTGCCTCAGACATTTCACATTTTAGTTACTGGCTTTTCTAACAAATCAACTTTAAACTGGAACAAAAGCAAAGAGTAGCAAGCTGCTGGGAAGGAACTGGTTTCCTTCCAGAGCAAGCCAAAAAACAGAGACGCATGGTAATTAAACTGAAAAGTGACAGAGCGGATCTCGTAAAGCCAGAAAACCTCTCACATGCTGCGAGCAAACCAGAGGAGGAAGTGCTGT
This sequence comes from Kiunga ballochi, assembly GCA_037177335.1. Lineage (NCBI taxonomy): Eukaryota > Metazoa > Chordata > Actinopteri > Atheriniformes > Pseudomugilidae > Kiunga > Kiunga ballochi. Next base: position 26,833,853 of record JBAMIG010000001.1, read on the forward strand.
GAACACAGTTTTAGGACAACCTTAGTCGTAATAATTACCAACCCACTTTTTGCACAGCTTTAAGACCGTAGCTACGTGACAAATTAACATTCAAAACACTGCCAAAAGTATTAAACTATGATAATTCTGTTCCCTTTGCTACAAACACGTGTTTACGAGGTGAAAACAATACCAGCTTAGCTTAAATACAGTGGCAAGTGAGCAGGGTGTAGACGCTGTGACCCAAATACTATATGGCAAGAAACTCATTTAAATCCACGTGCAAACAGTGCAGGCTAATGTGGGTCAGATGTGAGGTACACACATGTGGATGATTTCCTACTTACCCATGATACACACATAGATTTATAGCCTGTAACTGATGAGCCGAACCTGCAATTAACTTCAGGTTTTTAGTAAAAGTACCTTAAAAGGAGTAGAGAAGTCCACTTCTTTAGTCTCTTTTAGACCAAGAGCAATGAGGGGAATGTTGGCCGTTTCCCTGGAAGCAAAGCAGAAAAGAAAATAGACATATGACAATCCATCACCCATCTTATGATCAGCATAACACGCATGAAGTTTGCACACAGCTGTGATGGCAACAGCGACAGAAAGTCAGTCGGTTCTGACCACCTGTGACAGAATGACAGCAAATGCTTTCCTAAAGACAGATCTGCAGTAATCCCTATGGAAACATTCACATGTATGATGACAAAGTAAAACAAACTAAATATCGAACCTCAGGGCTAATCTTATGTGAATAGTAACGTGTGCAGTGCAGTAAATACTCTGTCAGCAGGGAAAGTTGACGTTCTTGCATAATGTCTACTGTAGTTTTATAGGATGAAAGTCGGGATTAAGCAGATGGTGCAGCAAACACTGCAGGAGTTAGGATTTAAAGGTGAACACGGGTCTTGTGCCCTTAAAAAGCTACACAGTTCTGTATTAATTAGTCATTCTAGGTCTTTGGGCCATGATTAAAATCCAGCCTTCTACCTTTATCCATTTTAGCCCAAGTTAACAATATGTAGCGGCTGCCATGAAAACTTTGTTCTGATCTCTGCTGGAGCCGGAATGGTCTGGAATTTGTGGCCGTAAGGACGTTGAGGTCCTTGATACCGACAGATGGAAAGCAGGTTCAGCTTGTTATCAGCGGTGAAGGAACATAACCCGGCAGGTAGCTGCTGCCAGACAGAGACTGTAAAAACATCTTATCCCTCCCAGGCTCGAGGCAGAGTAAAAAAAGCTGTTAAATACAAAATAAATAGTAATAAAAAGGTTTCTGGAAAGCTCCGACACAAACACCACATCTGCAAAAAAGTAAACCGGAGCAACCAATGCAGCATTTTCACTGTACAAACTGTGTCCACACGCTCATTCATCACTTTATGATAAGCCTGCATTCCTCTCATACACAGAGTCTGAATCACATAAAAGACTGTATGCATCAGTAACACTGACAGATAATAAGATAAGGGCTTCAGTTCCTGCAGATGAGATCACTCTGGTCCAGTTTCAGATCCATGGGGGTTTACCAAGAACCCATTAGTTCTACAGGGAATCTGAAATGTGAAAAGCCTCTCAGGAACTCACTCCTGTCCCTCCACACTTCATCATTTAAAGTGTCCGTGAAAAAGACAGAACGAGAGACTGCTACTGTAGCCATAGAGAAAGCTCTCGTCTGTAAAGTGTAAAAATGCTGCTGCATTTAACTAGAACACGTCTTTGCTACGTGTCACGCTGACCAGATCGAGTTTACGGCACAGACATGCCACTTCTTGTCCTCTGACTCTTCTGAAAGTGTCTGCTGGCTGGTTTAATCTGCCAGCGGGGTCAGTACAGTACTAGATGTGCAGAGGAGATGTGGTGTTAGGTTTCAGAGGAATTCTGGAAAAACAACTTGAGGTTTGAAGGAGATTCACTTACAGTTTAATTTTACACCCAGCATAAAAGGACATTTATGATTAGATTTATGCTGCACTTCAGTGGAACCGCTTTAAAACATGTCTGAACGAGACATTATTTCACTGCTTATTAGTGATTTTATTACATTCTGCTGTGCTGATTATTTAAACTGAACTTACTACATTTATCCTTACTGGTTTTTCACTAAGATAAACATTAAGTTGTTGCTATGAAGGAAAGGAAACCAGTTGAAACCATTGCAAACGTTTTCTGTCATGCAGTGTAGATAATAAAGCATTTAGAGGTGCTGCTTTCAGGTCTCAGTAGTTTCTAAGGTTTAGAGTAGACGTCTGTAGGAGAGTATGGTTTTCTGTCCACATTAGGAACCTTGTAAGGAGGAAACCAAACTGGAAACAAATCACTGAACCAGTCATATTCTGGAGACACATTGCTTTTACTTTAGACCTTCTTAAACACAGTAGATCATCTCAATGCTTTGATATAGAAAAGGTTCTGACTCGATTCAGGCCCACTCGCTGTGGGTGTTTGTCCTTTTAACTTAAAATGTTCACTTTGTTTTAGTCCTCACCAACACCAGGAAAGTGGATCATTAAAATCTAAATTCTTAGATATTTACACCGTTTTCCTGTCAGTCAAATAATTTACTTCAAAATCCTGATGTTAGTTTATAAAGTACTGAATTTCTTGGACATTATGAACCAACCTGATCCCTCTATTTATTAAAAAAAAAAACACCACTGCAGTACACTGAATAGATCACAACTCCTACAAATCTGTTAAAGTAAAGAAATGTGGTTTGGAAAATGTGAACAGTTTGTGGATTTTTGTTTCTATATATTTATTGTGTTAAAATCTTGGTGTGATTTCTGACGGCTCACACCAAAGCTCTGCTAAAAGCTTCTTTTTTGTTCATATTATTATTCAGAAAATCAATAGAAAGTAAAAACTTCTATTAAACACAAATATGTTCTCCTTTGCTTTTGAATCAGGCACAGAACAAAATCCAAAGAAAAACACCTGAAATCTGATGCATTTTATTGTCCCCTTTATGTTTTCTGTCTCATTGTTTCAGCCTTTCTATATTTAATCACTTAGTCCACTACATGTTTAAAAATCCTCCAAATTTGGCTTCCATTTAATCTTTACATGTTGCATTTTCACTGGCGGCAGAAGCACAGACACTGTGGTGGCTGTACAGATTGTCTGTGCTCACCGATATGCATTACCTCATGCCAAAAAAAACCAGCTGAATCTGGTTTGAGTGAGAAAGCACAGAAAGACACTATTCAAAAAGGACATGTGGGAAAAGTCTAGAAAGACGAGAAGAGTTGTTTTTGTTTCTTTACTTAAGTATGAGGTTGTATTTCAGGGTGAAATCAGGAAACCAAGTCTCCATTGTCACTGCAGAGCATCACCTGCTCAGAAACAGGAAAACGTTCTCAAAACATCCAGTCTCGTGTACAGAATACTCTCACCTGTACGTTTGGCCTTTTCTACACCCAGCAGTGTGATTATGATATGATGGCTGTGAATTTTACATGTGTTTAACTGCCTATTAAAACACAAAGGTGAGCAGAAGATGCTCGGCATAAACCATCCTTAGTGTGTGTCGGTGTTTGTTCAGATTCTCCATTCAGCATCAAGTCATGTGACCTATGACCTCAGATTTAACCCAGAAGCCATTGGTACTGCCTGGTTATGCCATTTGTGCTTGTTCCTAATTTATTTAATTGAGAGAGACTTCAACACAATTCACAGCAAAAATCTGAAGATCATCATCATCCTCACTGGAAGGCTGAATAAACCCAGAGCAGCAAAACTCCAAAAAGAGGAAAGTTTACCATCTTACATGTGGAATCCGGCCCATCTGCAGCACTGCAGACTGGCAGCCTGTTTCACTGAAACTAGGTTAAACCCTCCTGGTTCTTACAGTACTGAGACCCTAGAAGCCAAACAAACTAATCTGGGCTTAGTGTAGTGTCAAAAACAGACTGGTATGTTGGTTTTCATGAGGTCATGTAAAAGATTTGTGTCAGAAATAAAAGAAAAGCTCAAACTAGGCCTGCAGCTTTTGAAATCCCCACAATGTTTTAAGAATGAGAAACAAACAGCCTGATTTTAGCAGCTTTATTTAGCATTTGTGTCAATGACTCCCAGCACTGTTACCATGGACACAGCCACAAAACACTCCCATCCTCCACAACCTCTCACAACCTCCAAAAGGATCTGCTGTAGATGACAAGGACTTCTGGTGTTTGGGTTGGTCAGGCCGTACTGATAATGGATCGATGTTTGTAATCACAAATCATCACAAAAGTGAATCTTGTGAGCAGGAAGTGCCACCTAAAAGCAAAAAGATACTGCTTCTCACATAAACATCTGTCTGTGTGTTGCTAAATCTCCGTTTCCTCATTGCTCATTCAATCCTTTGTGCTCTAATAAAGCTTTCCTGACATGTGAATGGAGTAACAATGGATCTACCTGATGCTCCATTTTCATCCACACCCTCTAAGGCTGTATTGTCTATATAAAACTACTGGACCTATCAGTAGAACTCACCCATTCAGAGCACACCCGTGCATTACACTGAGTGAAGCGAAATGCTTATCGCAGTTTGCGTATGCTTTCAGCAGATAGTTTCCTTGTTGCTTTGTGCAGTCTCTCACAAAAGCCAGTTGTTCCAGTTGAACAACAGTAAAAATCTATTGCACAGTCTTTGTGTTGTTTTAACGTCTACCTGCTCCTCTACAGACCCCCTTTCTCTGCTCTGTCATTATAAGCATGTTTCATCTGAAGGAGCTTGACAGCTGAACCCGGTGTTAGAAACATCCGTCTCTCACTGACAGGTAACACAATGCACGTTTTGTCATCTGTCTGAGGACTAATCTGGGGTTTCGCTTGAGAGACTGATCAAAACCATGAGCAAGTTTACAAACAATAAATTTACAGGTTTCAGATGGATTGTACAAAATTAGACGTAGGATCAGTGGTGACCTTAATACATAAAGAAATGGTAGTAATCCTTTATGATGGACAACAAAAATACCATGTTTATGAGTGCAACTAAATCCTCTTATTTAGTCACATTCACAAATGTAGACATGTTTAATCACGTTTTCTGCCCTTTTTTTTGTATGATTGTTTCCAGAGATGGAAGTAGTGGTAGGAAAAAGGGGAGTTATAAAATTGGACTTACTGTGTGCTCTGGTAGACCTCCACTGAGCTGTTGAGTCCTTCCAGCTGTCCCATTAGCAGCTGAAGGTTGGCGTTTACGTAGCTCAATTCCAAAAGTACCATCTCTTTCACCTTATTGTTGGACGTAGCCCTATATTTTGTAGAGAGGAAAAAATGGAGAGGACGTTTTTAGAAACAGAGAGAAAAATAAAGAGAATAAGTAAGTTATTTTTAATTTAAAAAAAAGGAGAAGAAATGTAAAAACACAACTTTCTGCCACATATATCAGCAAACATTTCTGTGACTTATTAATAAAACAAGCATGTTCCTCTGTGGTAAGCTGCACCGCAGGACTGCGTCACTATGGCCTGCTGCACATGTCACACACACAGACACACACACACACACACACACACACAGACACACACAGTAGCTGAGTGCAGGTCAGATGTCCTATATTATTTTTGAAGAACTACAAGAGAAGGACATGGGTAGTGGGGATCAGAGGTCAGAGGTCATGGAGGTACTGGGTGACACATAAACATGGTGTATAAAAAGGAAACATCCTACTTCATTTCTTCAAGCCATGAAAACCAGATAGGAGTCATGTTGCAACAAAGATAAAGCTCGTCTTAACATCTGTGAACAAAGTGACAGGATTCTTTGTAATGAACAATTTATGTTGCGGTGTCAGTACGTGAAAACATAAGCTAGCATTTATGAGCATCTGTGATATGAGATAACCCACTTTAACCTTATCTGTGTTTCACAGAGACTCATGACAATAATAAATGGAACATGGATGCAGGCATCCACCAAAACCTGTCAGTCCAGAGACGTCTCACAACTCATCTTGTCACCTGCTTTCAGTCATCTCTAATTACAGAGGATGTTTTTTTTAAAACAAGAAAGGTGGTATAAGATGATGTTTTTTCAAGGAGTTAAAAAAAAAAAAAAAGTTCAACCTGGGGTCAAAATAAAGCTGAAATGAGATATCAGAGTTTTGCTAAATTTGCTGACTTGGCTTTGTCCTGGAAACAAGCACGTTGATCTTTATTGTGTATCATTTTCTACTCTAACAATCGAGTAGATTGTGGCTTTATAAAACACATTAAAAGTGTAATACAACACGGATGCAGGCCCTGATTTACATTATTACCGTGTCTCTTCCTCCTACTGGCCTGCTGACGGGTTTCTTTGGAGCTTTAGTTTGGGGAAAACATTAGGGCTGAGGATGTAGAGGTGCTGTGGTTTGGACAGAACCGATAAAAACTGGCCCAGAGGCTGTCATTAAAACCCACTTTCAATATCTAATATCATCCTGCAGTTCATGGGAATCAGACTGTAAGCCAGTAAGTGTGGCTTGACTAAAGTTTTCCTTGTCCTTGTCTCTGAAAGGACTGTTTATGCTTTTATGTTTGTAATGTTTTTCCATCTAGGTCTCTGATCTGAAGACAGGAAACTAGATTTGATAATGTCCCAGTTTTATATTTGACCCATATCATTTCTTTTCTTTTAATCATGCACCAATGTGCAAAGGTGAATTCTATTTTCATTTATGTGTGGCCACTGTAGCCATTTTCCTGGCAGAATACTTTAGATAAAGAAGAAACAAAAAGGGGGAAAAAATCCTCCACAACCCCAGTAACCTTGGCCACTGCACAGACTAATGTGTGAGGGTTTCAGGCTGGTCACAAAGGAAACATTTCCCCCAGTTATTAGGATTACAATGTGCTTTGTATGTGTTCATAGCTATGGCTCTGTGTATAATCCTCTGCTTCCAGTTTCTCAACTTGTACAGAGACCACCATGGGAGAGGTGGAGCCAAAAAACTCTTTCCACCTCAACGCCTTTAAATCCTTTAAGCGGAAATGTCTCTTCTTTTTTGTTAAATGTTCAACTGGGAAAATAAACATACGGCCGTGATTTTCCACACTGAAAGCAGCAGTCAGAGACAGCAGCTAAAGCAGAAATAAAGGATGGGAATTAGATTTGATTTCTCGCCTCTACAGATGAGGTCCAAATGTCCCAGCTCCACACAGCAGACTTTCCTAAGGCAGATCTTCTGGAGAGTGATGACAGGATGCAGGCCTGTCATCATAACCATACGGTTATGGAACAGAGGCTCCCCACATATCCACAGGCCTGGAGTGATAGTAGATTGCTCTCTGTCCATTTTTAAAATCTGCCAAGCAGAACCTGCCAAGCCTCAAGGACAGATGTATGAAACGCTGAAAGATCCTTGCTTCAAAAGACATTTTCAGCCTCCTTTGCATAATAACCTTTTTGTCTCCAACTACCTCACAGTGATAAAGGATCCTCTGGGCTGTCGGCAGCCTGACGGCCTTCATCTTCAATACAATCCCAGTAAGTCCTTGACCACCCTCTGCTAGAGTAATAGAATAGATTAAAAAAATCCATAAATAGCTCCATGATTGTGTGTTGTAGCCTCTTAATTATGCCCAATTAGGAGGACAGAAATCAATATGTACCAAAAATAACTATTATTCCGCACGAGGTGAATAACCCGTTCACACCAAAGCATTTCTTTGCATTGTTAGAAAAATGCATTTAGGAAGAAAACTACTTAGCAAATTAAGAAAAATTAAGAAAAACAGCAAAAGGACAATGAAAAGAGGCCTTGCATGAACATTGAGCTTTACAACCACACCACATTACATCCTCATCAGACCTGAAGGCACAAGTTTATTGATCATCTGCGATCGGTTATCGATGCCTCTTCACTGAAGCCACAAATGTTGGCTTCAATAACAAAAAGCAGCAGAAACATGGAGGTCAAGCACAGACAATGATGACATCAGAAATGTGTACTTAGCAGGTGATTGCTGCACACACACACACACACACACACACACACACACACAC
>JBAMIG010000001.1:26854302-26866239 GCA_037177335.1 Kiunga ballochi
TTTTCCTGGTTATGTCTGTGTTGCAGCAGCTTATTTAGTCAGAGCAGGCTAAGGGTTAGGTCTTCTGTGAATAAACCAACTTCTACGTTCTCACAGCTCTTCAGTTCAACATGTGACTAAATGTCGCCTAGTTGTATTCTCCTTTTACTGAATATTATTTATGTGTTGACAAGCAAATGTCTTTTGGGAACAGTTCATTTTAAATGTCCAAGCTGGACAGTGAGCACTGATTTATACCAGACAGCTGTGATTTCATGGACTTGTATTTATTCTACTGCAGGCTTACACTTTGCTAGGAGTTGGCATTGTAGATCAATTCTCTGATCACATTCTTAAGTCTGCAGTGGTTGCGATAAACTGGAAGTTTGGTCTGAAAGGCAGCAGAAATCCTTATTCTCCTCTGGACCTTTTTGCCCCGATTCTTCCTCATTTTCTATCTGTTCTCTCTCTACATCTTCTGTAAGGTTATCCTGCTTTTCCTTCAGTATTTCTCATCAACATCAGACGTATGTCTTTAATCCAGAGGAACCATCTTCCACTTGCTACTGGTGTACTGGGATGCTGTGATCTATTTGTTTACACCACAACTCCACCCCTCATGCCAATGCAGTACTTTGGTTGTTTTTTTTTTTTCTCTCCATCTCCTCCTCTTCCTCATCCCATCCTGCAATCACAGTGAAGCCAGTGTTTCAGCCTGCCTTCCTGTTGCCAACAAAGCATCTCCTCTCTTTGTTGGGGCCTCCTTTTTGGAGAGGGAGGTTGGCCTCCAAGTTAATTGTGCATTCGTTAGCGTTTGCCTGCCACAACTTAACAACTTAACTCCTTAACTGTAAATGAAGTAGTTTGTGAATATGAGACGAGACGGGTGTTTTTTTTTTTTTTTTGTCTTTCACCTTTTGTGATTAAGCAGAATTGTATCGGGGATCTATACGTTCTGTAAACACTGAAAAATAAATTCAGTGTAAAAACTAGGATTTTCCTCTGTTTCTCTAACAGCAGAGTTACAAGAAGTCGTGACTTGTTTAAGGATAAAGACTATTACATGTTCCCTTCTCATTATGGCTGCCTTTTTAAGAAAGTTAATATATTAACAGGATTATTGATTGGCTCTGTGAGGCTGTAAATCCACATTATCCCATTTTAGTCTAAATATAAAATTTATAGGATGCAAATGATTTTTCAACCTAATGAAGCGTCTTATTTATCTTAAATTATTTTTAATCCTATATGATTTTTGTCTCATAGGATGGAGGGTCTTATTTTAAGCGCTTGTCTTTGACTTCTAAAGCTGTGAAATGAAGTAATATTTTCATTTTAAGAAAAGGAGATCCTGTGGTAGGCAGTGAAAGGTGAGTCGCTGCAGCTCTTTGTGGTTTCATGTGCCTTGTTTTTATTTGTGTCTTGTAAATGTGTAGTGCGCTCTGGTAACTGTGGTGAGCACCACCTATGCTGTGAATTTTAATTTAATTTTAATCTGGGTTTTGTGGATTTAAAAACGACTCAAAACGCCCCCTACTGAATAAAATCAAGAGATTTTTTAGAACCATATGTGGTCATGTCCCTCCACCCCCCTCTCTCATTTTGCAGGACTATAAATAGTGCTCACTGCAAATGTTCATATGTGAACTTCTCATGTAGGTTTACTTGTTTAATACTTTTTTTTGGCTTTAGAAAAGCTTTTAAGGGAACATGGCTGCAGCGGGAGGGATTTGTGCTTTTTAAGGGGTATAAAAGTAAAGGCAGACTTTTACTCTTTACCTGCTGATTCTCCTTTATCAACACGACAACTGGAAGAAGTGATGGTGTTCTTGGACTTCTGTCATTTAGTCCTTGAAGATGAGCAAACCCTGTAGAGATGTGAAAAAAAACAGATAATTAAGTTTTATTAAAGGAATAGACTCCACTTCCCTGTCAGTATGTGGATCATGTTTCCTAAACAATTTGTGAATGAGGATTAACACCTGGTTAAGACAAGCCAGAGATGACATGAATTATGGGATGTTCAGAGCGGTAACATTATCTACGGTGGCCTAGAGGACACGTGAGGTGGGTCACTAACAGAAGTCCATCACATGCAGAGGAATTCAGCCAGCAGATGTCCTGCTCAAAGGAGAATAACACTTCTGAGTCACATTTTTCATCAAATCATAATATCGTAGCTCATTATAGCTCCTTTTTTCCTAAATAACCTTTGCTGGTATTCTTTAACTATTTTTTTTTATGGGTTATCCTGTCTTTGTATTAAAACTCTTTACCTAAGTAAATCTTAAATGTGATGTCATCAGTAGGCCCACATATAATAAAAAATGAGGCATAGAAACAAATGTGTATAGATTATACCAATAAAAAGCTGTTATTAGACAAATTGGTCTAAATTTTTAAAGCGGTGAAGCAGAAAACCTTTGCATTGTAATAAACTGCTTATTTAATAGTAGCTTACTAAGAATAAATGGCAAATTCAGGCATAAACTCAACTGATTTTTATTACCACCAGATCTCTTCAGGTTAGTGAAGTTACGTCCCACTACTTTGTCTGCACTCCTCATCATCACACTCCTCTGTCTGCTGTGATGCATCATTCATCAGCTGTTTGATAAACCTGATGGATCTGGCAGGTTGGCCTCCCTGCTGTTTTCTCATTTTTCATCTTATAATTCTGCTTGTTTTTGTTTTTCTGATAATGTTTGTATCAAGTTGGTTTGCATCGTCTGACAGATCTGCAATGATGAACAGCTGATCATCGACCCATCAGATGACACCTCTGAGGGAGTGTGCAGATAATGGTCTAAGAAATCTATAATGCATTCTCCCATTATAATATAGGCCCATTTTTATGCTGTAAAAGTCTTACTTTTCTATAATAACAAATATAATCAATTATAACTGAGCAATTTTTTATTCAGTCATAATGGAGGGTAAGTGGAATGTATTCAATGCATCATCAATCAATACCAGTCTGAACACAAGCGCACACCTCCTATAGAAAATATCTTCCTCTGCACTTTTTTAAAGCATGACTTTCTTCACTAACATGGAGATAATATCAGGTGTGTGTGCTGTGGACATGATGCTGAGAGGGAGACGTGCACACCAGAAGCATCAAAAGAAACTGAGCAGAACCTTAAATGGGCTGTGCACATTCTCTTGGACATGGGATCGGTGTAGCTCAGGCAACTTATTGTGAGCAACTGGAAAAATATGAGGCAACGCAAAACGGAGAAAACAATTCATTCATAGGGGGCTCCTTACTTTTAGATGTTACTGCCGGTATGTTAGATTATCCCACACAGCAAACATCATAGGTGTGTTTACACTTTATGGCCATTTAATGCATATACTCAGATCATTTTAAGGCTCCATGTCCACCTGCTTTGACTGGGTGTGTTCAAGTTTGCAGTGATTGGATTTTGCTGTTTGCCTGAATGTTTACAAAACGTCTTGGTATGAAGATCTGGGTTTGTTTATAGTAAATTACTTTATATTAAATGTTTACATTTTGATTTGAAAACCTTTTTTACTGCTTTTTAAATGATTTTCATTTAAATTTAACATGAATGTATAAATATATAGTTATGTATGAGAATATGGCATCTCAGTGTGCACTTCTATGTGATGAGCACTGGCTGAGCGCAACATTTTTCTTTATTACTCAACAGGAGGGAAAAACTATATTACCAGCATGTCCAAAACTAAATAAATTCAGGAATTGTTTGAATTTACTTTTTTTTTTTTTTTTTTTGAGGCTGAATTAATATTTATAGTTTAAAACTTAATCCAGTTGTAGGCCTACTTGGTGTCAATCTTTGTAAATCTGTAATTGTACATGAGCATAGTAATGAAAGAGAACATAAAGTACAACAGACTATTTTTACACCAGTAAATAAATGTGTATATACGTTTTCTCTGTTGTAGGTTCAGGTGTTTCATCCCTGACTCCTGGCACGCCTCTTCATCAGCCTACCTGAGCCAAGGTGGGATTGTCGCACGCATGCGCGCAGCCTCCTCCGGTCTTCAGTAGGATATTATAAGGGCACGCCGAAGAGCGGAGCGTGGTTAAGTCTTCAGTATCTGAACCGGACCGAGAGGCAAAGAGAGAGCCTATTCCCAAGGCGGAGGAGATGGATGACAACTCTGCCAAGAGCGACAAAGTCACTCTGAAAAAAGAAATTGGACTGTTGAGCGCCTGCGCCATTATCATTGGTGAGTGGGTGACCGCTATTTGTCTGAGAAGATGCAGATTGATACCCGATTTCAATCACAAGGAAAAGTTGATAACGAGGAGTGGTGTTGGCGCAGTCGCTTAGCGGAACATCTGCTCTAACGTGTCCGGTGTTCAGTGTGTGCTCTGCGGCTTAAAGTTCAGAGTATGACCGCTCACAGCAGGTTTTGTTGCACTATTTATTCATACAGTAAGGACACTGGGAGGAATGCGACTTAGCTTTCAGAAATGGCGATTTGTGGAACAAAACGTGCTAAGTGGCTTAAAACTGGAGGCTGGTTTTAGGTGAGAGTGGGAGTTGAAGCTTTGCGTGGAAACTGTTGCATCAGTCGTGATGATCTGAATATGGACACGCTTACGTGGCTGGATCTTCTTCTTGGCTTGTTTTGCGCACAAAGTACAGCCTCCATGTGGCTCTGAGAGCCTGTCAGTGTTCAGGGTTACTGTTCTGACTCAACAGTAAAGCGTGGGGTCACAATAACTTCCTCATTGTTTGACAGCACGCCCCAAAAATGCTGTGAAGCTCCTGTAATGTGCAGATGTTGCCTGTACTTAGAGGTTTGAGGTACTTTTTTTTTTTTTAATTTTTTTGGCAAGACGGATGCAAACTCGTTTTACCTGCTTCCTGCAGACTGCAGAAAGAGGTTGAAACATGTCAATTAGATGAAACAAGTTTTCTTGTGTCTTGCAAAAGAACTTTAAACTAGTTTTAAACCAAAGAAGGAGGAATGTAAGACTTTTCCCTGAAGGTTTCCTGTGCTGTTCTATACAGCTTGCAAAGAACCACAGTAAAAAGAGGCCTCATGCAGGAGTAAAGTTCAGCAGGTTGAAGCTTTAAATGCTGTTATGATAGTAGGATCCTGCAGAAAGACCCCATATACGTGCTGATAACCATGTTAGTAAAGCCCATGAAGGCAACAGGGTTAGGCGAGGGTGGAATTTGCTTTTAATTTGACCCACAATTACTTTTCTTTCTCTGAGCTTTCAATTCTTTTTAATTATAATCTGAGATTAATGTAAGGGTTAAAACATGTTAACTCATCTACTTGCACAACACCGTATAATGTCTGAAATCCTACAGCAGATGTGGTAAAAGGTCAAATCCAACAACCTGACAGCCTGTAGCTCTCTGTACCTCCATACAGCCTCGGCTTTATTTACATGTACTGTAATGTAAATGTGGTAGAGTTGGCAAATAAGCCGTCTTCCATCTGTAGTCATAAACGGTCCCCTCAACAACATGCAGTACGCACTGTTGCTACAGAACAGATGCGTCTTTTTAATGTAGCAGCTGATGCATAAAACAGAAATAAGAGTAAGATTGCTACTGAGTCTGTATTTTAATTTACCTCAGGTTTGGCTTTAATCATTTAGATTGTATATATTTTCTCAATTCCAGTAGTTGAGGCACTTTTTCTGCCTCCTTTTTGGTGATTGCCTTACCACTGCTACAATTCTCTGTAAAAGTTACGTAAATTATTTGTTTTCTAATATGAAACTTATGGATTTTGACAAAGTGTGTTTTTAACATCTGCTTACAAAGAAGCAACTAATTTCTGCCTCTGTTGGGTAAAATGTTTAAAAAAAACGTGTCTGTTGCATTTAATGCAGTAAGTCACCATGTAAACCTTTTCTTATCATTGTAACAGATCTTAAACTCTCAACATGGAGATGTAGACCTGCTTTATTCTAGATCTGCACCAACATGTTGCATTCAAATGAGTGTTTTCAGAGTCTTGCAGTTTTTCTCTGGTGTAGACGAAGTATTACATTTATTTCCACTGACTGCTGACTCTTTATGCACCATGCTGCAGTAATAAACGGTCTGAAGGGAACGTTTTGTGGGATCTACCAGTTTGTCTGGGTCATTAAACTCCATTACCAGATTTATTAATCCCTCACATCTGCAGGACTACTGTGATTGGCCGGACGTTGGATGAATGGTTGTAGTTGGTGTATATGATTTTTTTTTTTTTTAAACCTAGGAGTTTATGGAGAGTTGGAACCAGCCTCTATCGGTTGAGGAGTGAAATGCATGTTTGGCACTTCTGCATAGGCTTCACTTTGCTTTGTTCACTCATTCCTTGGCCCAATCTGTTCGATTTGTTCATTTGGCAAGCAGTAGCTTTACACATCCTCTGCCAGCCCTCCGAGGATGTGACAAGATCCAATTAGGCATCAACAGTATGCACGCAAACGTCTGATGAAGCTAAACTTGCATAGTTTATGCATACGAGCGACTCGCATGCTTTACTCTTAATCTGGTGCTAACTGGGCTTGAAGCTGCAACTCTTATTACTTCACATAGTCTACCTCTTAATTGGCAAAAACATGCATACAGAATGGGTTTTAAAGTCTCATCCTGGTTCTGATTGTCTTTGGTATATAGCATTGTCATCAACATGGAGGATGATTGATCTCTGGATGGTTATCAGGTTTCTGATCAGGTGAATCATTCCTGCCTTAATGATCTAAATTCTCTTTAATAAGGTTACAATATTTGCTTTTAAAGTCTGCATCGTGTCATTATGTTCACCTTTTGATTCTACAATAGAAATGTAATAAATGCAGTATGATTGAATAGCTTTGCCTGCTGAATCCATTTATCAGGGACAGACATTTCTGGCTAGTCTTTAGATTTATACTTATGTGACCGAGTAGGAACCACTGGTCAATACGGAAGTGTGAAATATTGCAGTTCAGTCCTCGTCCCCTGGATGCTGTCTGTAAACAGGAGTTTATCTCAAATAAAGGGGCAATTTTCACAACTGAAAAACCTTTACAACCTGGTACAAAGGTTTTTAATAGGTTAATGGTGTTGGGCAGTGTGTTGAGCAAAACACAGCTGAAACATGATGCTGTAAGCCCAGAGTTGTGAAGGGGGGGTGTAACACACACCCAGGATATTCCACAATATGATTCCCCGTTAGTTTCCAGCCAGCATTCCCAAGTTACCAGCTCTTATTGCAGCAAATATCTGAAGGCAGGTTTGTGACTGTCGCGTCTGAGCAGATGTGCTGTAAGCTTAAAATTAACATCCACAAAGATGGAGACATTATACCTATAACAGTTTTTCAGTCAGAGCATTTTATCCATCAGTGGGAAGTGGAGTTGTTTAAGATCATTAATCTGAGCTGTAATTATGGAATAACTTCACAGCTATCGTGCAAGAAACTGAGAAGCTTGAAAGGATTGTGATTCATGTTTTCCTCCACAGTGCCAAACTTCATGACATAACAAACACCACACAAGCATTATGTAACGGCTCCACAACCTCCGCAATCATATCGGACTGATAAATGCACTGCGTGGGGCTCCGCTGTCGCTCTGCATCGTTTGGGAGCATTCAGAGCAACGCTTGCTTCACTGAGTTTAACAGGCTACGTCTACTTTCTGTTTTGTGAAGTTTTTTTTTACCCTGAACTCTTAAAAAGAAAATGCTTTGAAGGAAAGTGCTAAATATTTCTAGTTTTTTTTTTTTTTTTTTTGAACTTGAAGTATTGGATTTACTTTTCTTTTCTCTTGGGAAGGGTGAGGACACTCTGAATTTGAATGGTGGCCCACTAGTAGTGTACATGCCTGAGCCAAGTGAGCCATAAGGTTTGTCCTTGTTTTGGGTCATCTGAGCCAGAGCTGTAATGAGGCCTGTGTACATCAAGTAAAACGTGTGTGACCATGTTAGATGTCCCACGTGTTTGACAGGATTAGTGAGCATATGATTAGCCCTCCTATGGTACATTTCTAATTGATTTGGCTTAAACGGCTGTTTTCATTCTGCTGTATAAATGTTTGTCATGCTGGTATATCTCTATGTTCAGAACCATGCATGCTAGTTTCAGGCACACTTGAATGAATTGCATTTTTCAAGGTGCTTTTGTTATTTAGCAACTGATGACGGATAAAATAGATGAATGGTAAAGTATGATTCTGTACCAAGTGCTAGCACTTTATCAGAATGTCATAAATGGAAGTGTATAACTTTGATCTTAAGTTTGATCAGTGATTTATCTTAAAGGTGATTAATTTTTTATCCAAGAGGTTTTTTGTTTCAATCCAGCCACAAGATGTAGTTTTCAGTCCAAACAGTAACTTGAGTAACACAATTATCACATTCATAATATTACAAAGCACTACTGTGATGAAGTCTGTTCTGGTCAAACATCGGTTAGTTGAAATTGACAATAATGTCCAACGAGAAGCAGCTGCAGACAAAAATGTGACTGAGGTTAAACTACCAGTCAAAGGTTTGGACACACTTTCCCATTAAATCCAATGGGGAAAAATGTGTCCAAACTTTTGACTGGTTCCGTTTATCTATCTAGGAAGAACAGAATAATGAACGGGCAGAATTGGAGTTGTTGGAGGATTAAATGTAGATGGGGAAAAAGCTTAATTACTGTTGTTCTGGAGTTATTTCTACAGAGTACTCTGTAATAAATTCAGTTCATTTTGTATTTGTCTTTATAATATCTTTTCTACATCTGCAGCATCATAATCTGATGACTGAGACTAACTAGAAAATCATGTTAAGCTTTTATATGCATCTTTACATTTAAAGGAGATAAATCCAGCTTTTAAATCCTTCCTTTTAACATGTAAATAATTTGTCAGTATTAAGTAGAACAGCAATGTTTTGGTCTGTTCTGAGGTGCGTCTTCAGCGTGACTCGTTTTAGTGCCGTCTCTTTAAATGTGAGGCATATTAAGCCCCGCCCCCTTCCAGGTCACCGGAAGTTCCGCCATGTTTGTAGCTTGATTACAGCATCACACTAATCTCAACATTTTATTGGTAAGTTTACTATAAAAGTCAATGTATCAGATTCCCCACATTGATTACCTGGAGGTCCATGACCTTATATGGCAGACCCACAGCAAATACTGTGATGTAATAGATTTAAAAAAATGTAAAGGAGAAAAGAGAAAATTAAATTAACTAAAAAATTTAACCAAATAGAATGTAAAGATAAATACGCAGCATCAGAAGGAAATAAACATACATTTTCTGCCTTCAGAAACTCTTAAATACATGTTTTCTGTGCGCTTCTAAGGGCTAAAAAGTGGATTTTGTCCTCTTTATTAAAAGGACCAAACTGGGAAAATATGGTTAATATTAAATATGGCTAAAGGTTGATGTCGGAAATTTGACAAAGCTTGTTTGTGACATAATGGGATGAAAATGACCTTCAAACTAAAGCACTGGGTTTTGTCAAAAGCTGTGATTTTCAGAAGTTATTTGATCAAGAGTTTTGATGCATCATGCAAAGATGAATTATCTTTAATGGCTTAAATATGTTTTCTCCTGTAATATTAGCTAAAACTGAAACCAGTAATGCCAACAGGTGATCCATGTATTTAGTGAAGTGCAACACAGTTGGCTATACCCACATTATGAAGAAATAGATGTTAATTAAATACATTCATCAGGTATAATATACCTGTAATGCCAGTGCAATGAAAATTAAATGCATCATAATTTAAACTCTTGTTTCTAATGAGCTTGATTATTTTAGTTTGAACTCTAATCTATACTTTTTAATGGTAACCATGGTGATTTTACATGTAAACTTTGGCGTTGAGGTTGACATCACAACCATGTCCCAGACATCCGTTTGAGCTAACTCATAGAAAATGGCCTGGTTAAGGAAGGCATTTGAATCCTTTTTTTCTTTCTTTTTAAGGTAACATAATTGGCTCAGGGATTTTCATCTCACCTAAAGGAGTTTTGGAGCATGCAGGCTCAGTTGGACTGTCGCTTATCGTCTGGGTTTGTGGAGGAGGAATCTGTGCCCTTGGGTCTTTGTGCTACGCTGAACTGGGTGTCACGATCCCGAAGTCAGGAGGAGATTATTCATATGTAACGGAAATCTTTGGAGGGCTTGTTGGGTGAGTACTACTGTTTTCCAGTACTTGTGTTTAAAGTACAGCTTTGTTTAAACACTTCAGTTTCTCAGAAATTGAATATATTTGATGTTTACTCGTAACAAAACATACACTCCTTCCTCCTTCATTAAAGAAGACTGGGGTGGAAAAGTCATCACATTCCTGTCTATTTGCAGCTAATCAACTCTTTAGTCTTGGCTTTGTGAATCATATTAAACTTGAATTAAACAAAACCCTTTCCTCAGAACTAGATGGTTTATTCAGTAGCTTCTCTGCAACAGCATCCGTGTTAACCTGCACATAGCCGGGTTATGTGCAGAAGCATTTTAAGCAATACTCCTGCATCGTGCTGATGTGAAGACGATGTAAATTTGGCTTAAATACCATTAACCTTTCATGGCAGAACTGTTTTAGTCCCTTTTTAGCAGAAAACCTCGAAAACCTCTTGTCCTTTTTTCTTTCCCCTGTAGCTTCCTGTTGCTATGGAGTGCTGTCCTCATCATGTATCCAACCACACTGGCTGTCATCGCTCTCACCTTCTCCAATTACGTCTTGCAGCCAGCCTTTCAGAACTGCCTGCCTCCATTCATTGCCACCAGACTTCTAGCAACAATCTGTGTCTGTGAGTCAAGTCCACAGTTGTATGGATCTCCATTTAGTGTAAATTACAAAGTCACGGTTTGAAGGTTTATGTGTAAGGTCTGTTTTTGCTTTGTCCATCAGTCGCTGTAAAGTCTGTTTCTACAAATTTAGCCACATGCAAAATCAACTTTGAGCTTTTAATCCTCTTAGTGTATATATTGTACTTTTAAAACAAATCCCTGAAGTAGTTTTTATTATCTATGCGTTTTGTAGCTTTATTCTTTTGGAAAAAAAAGGTGTTACCAAGGCAAAGCCAATGCCTGACCCCACCGCTCCAACACTCCTACCTGAAAACTTTAGCGCTCGGCCTCCCCCAGAAAGTGAACCTGTTGCTGCTGTGCTCTTACTGCCCCACGGGTTGGGCAGGGAAATGGCTGCTCGGTGCGGGCGGGGTGGATGAACAAGAGGAGCTGGGAGCAAGCCATTGTAAGCCTTTCCCAGTCCCGTGTAAGAGACCTCACGCAAGAAATAAGTGGTGTGACAAAGCTATAGTATGGAGTGTGTGTTGCACAATGCATGATTATATAAATGAGCATTGAATGCGCTGTTAAACGGTAAATATGGCATAACGTTCATGGGGGCAGCAGACCAGGTGCCAGACTGTGCCTAAAAGTTCTGTCCATAAAAGTTTGTGATAAATTGTGATAAAGAGGAGCCTTGGCAGAGACCAAACACACCACTGGAAACTAATCTGACTTTCTGCTAGCAATACAGACAGAGCTCTAACGCTGGTCATACAAGGACAGCTTGTACCCCATACTCGCCATACTCTCGAAGCACCCCCACAGGAATCCCTGAAATGCCTTTTCTAAGTCCACAAAATGCATCTAGACTGGATGGGCAGACTCCCATGCTCCCTCCAGAACCCTTAAGAAGGTATAGAGCTGGTCCACTGTTCCACGACCAGGACGAAAACCACACTGCTCCTCCTTAATCTGAGGTTTGACTATTCGACGCATCTCCTCTTCAGTAGCCTTGAATAGACTTTCCTACGGAGGAGTGTGATGCTCCTGTATTCTATACAACAGTGTCCCAAAGCAAGCCACTCTAATTCAGGATGTTAGAAGTCTTGTAACATTGTGTGTACGAGCTTAGTTTGTTCATCAAAGAATCATCCTTACAAGCGTTTTCTCTTTCACCACGTATGTTTTTATGTAACCGCAGACTACTTTACACGCTGATGCATTATTATATCAT
>JBAMIG010000001.1:26877000-26902678 GCA_037177335.1 Kiunga ballochi
GAAGTCTGGGCTTCCCTCCTTGAGCTGCTGCCCCCGCGACCCGACCTCGGATAAGCGGCAGAAAATGGATGGATGGACATAAATCTGTGTCTCTATGTATTGATTACTTGTCTTATCATTAGGAACCTGCCCCTTGCCATCTACATCTCTATCCCACTGGTGACCCTGGTCTACACCATGACCAACATCGCGTACTTCTCTTCAATGACCCCCGAGGAGCTGCTCACCTCTAATGCCGTGGCAGTGGTGGGTAGCTCTCCTTCATCCATATTGGAATTTGCTTGATTGGATAAAGTCTATGAATAAACTGAGCCATGGTTTGTTTTTGTTGCAGACTTTTGGGGAGAAGCTGCTGGGAATGTTTTCCTGGGTGATGCCGATCTCTGTGGCACTTTCCACTTTTGGAGGCATTAATGGATATTTGTTCACATCTTCCAGGTACACGCAAACATCATGCTCCAGTCAATGCAAGGCTCCAGAGCAGCTCTTTTAGCAACATCGTGCTCCTGTATAATCATTTTTCAGCCAAGCACCATGAACCAGGGCCACCAGTAAAGATTACCCCATAATAACCTATAGATAATAAAAACCAGCATGGTTTCCTTTTAGTCCAAAGTAGCACTAAAACCTTATTAAGGTGTTTATATTATATAAAGTGTCCTTTGACAAAACATTATGAACCTAAAATGTCCAGAGACATTTTTTTATATACATATCAACATTAAAGAATTCTTCTAAACATTGCAGGACCCGTATGGTGACCCGATCACTCCAAATATGACAGTCTCAGAAAACTAGTCTGGTAAAATGAAGGAAAATAGCTGACGGACAGAAACATTACCTAATAAAGTCAGAGAAGAGGTAGGTCTTCTCTGATTGGCTCAGAGCAGCAGGCATACACGTTGGACATTCAGTACGATGAAGGTATAATAATCATGGTCAACAAACTAAAAAGCTGCTGTGTATTTAGGGAAGCCGTTTATGGCTGAGCAGCCATAAATGAATGTTCAGTCAGATGAAGAGGATTGTGTAAAAACATGGATCTAGCAGAACCTTCCAGAAGTTTTACCATCATTCAGTTCACTGAAGCGAGTTTATTCTACTTTTTTATACTTAACATTCATACTTCAAATAAACGTTTTCTTAATAAGCTCTGCAAACCTCTAAATGCTGATGTCTTATAGCTGAATCAGACATGGTGCAGCTGTAAAACAGCCATTGTGTTGACATGTCTGCTCGCCTCTGACATGTTAAAAAGTGACGTACAGAAAGTTTCTGTAGAAGTAAAGTTACACCAACATTCACACCTTAAAGTAAAACGTTGTTGTGCTTGTAGGTTGTGTTTTTCAGGAGCCAGAGAGGGTCATCTGCCTTATCTTCTTGCTATGATCCACCTAAAAAGCTGCACACCAATCCCTGCCCTGCTGGTCTGTGTAAGTACTGCTTTTATTTTGTGCTCTGCAGGATCAGAGGACGACATCGTTACAGCTTTGTCTCTTATTACACTGCCTCTTTAATGTCTAAATCCTTCCTGTATGTCTCACAGTGTACCGCCACTATCGTCATCCTGTGTATCGGAGAGACTCACAACCTGATAAACTACGTGTCCTTTATCAACTACTTGTCCTACGGAGTGACCATCGCTGGTCTGCTATACCTGCGAAAGACGAGACCCAACCTGTCCAGACCGATCAAGGTAGAGCAGAGGCCGGGATACCTGCAGTTGGATCTGATAGGAAAATCCTGAGGCGTAACGATTTAAAGCAGCGAGATTTAAAACTTAACCTAATTAGTAACAGTTTAAACTCTGTGTGGTGCATTAATGGCCTTTTACTTACTGAACAGCATTAAAACCAGTTTTTCCCCTGAGTTTCAGCTTAACTGAGACTCATTATAAATAAACTCTGAAGTCATGCCGTCTGTCTGCAGAGCAGAGCCTAAAACTCACAGAAGCACAACTTCTGTTTCATTTTTGTCCTGTGAGTCCAGAGCTGGCTGGATCTGTGAGTCGGTGTGATTGTGTCTGGATGTGGACGCTGATGTGTCAATCATAACCCGTCCTCTGTGACCAGCAGCAGCTTTGGCTTTAGTCATTCAAGATCTGACAGTTTGGCGCCCCCTTGTGTCCGACATATCTGTTACAAGTAGAGAAATGGAGGAAAAACATGCAGCAATCTTTATCAAGTTAAAAAATATTGATTTGTACAATGTAAATATTATCAGTGTAATATTTTATCCCTGTAAATAAACTTAATATTTAAGGTTTTTTTTCTACTTTATAAATATGTTGCTGATGCAGAGGGGATTATAAGGATTTATGAGTGTTTTATATATTTATGTGACCTTTTAGTATAAATGAGTCTTGTTAGTATTACTGATTGTGTAGATGTGAGAATAAATAAGAGTTAAATATCTCAGGAGGAAAGTAAAACTTTAGTTTTGATGTGTTTTCTGTTTCTTTGGGCTGCATTGTTCTGCTTCACACAGAATAAACAGGACTGCGTTTGGTTCTGCAGGTGAACCTGTTGGTTCCCATCAGCTACTTGATCTTCTGGGCCGTGCTGCTGTGCTTCAGCTTGTACTCTGAGCCGGTGGTTTGTGGTCTGGGGATGGTCATCATGCTGACTGGGGTTCCGGTTTACTTTGTGGGTGTTCAGTGGAAGGAGAAACCCAAATGGCTCTACAGGCTACTGGGTGAGTCCATCTTTACACACATCTTTTACGTCCATGTTTGTTTTGGCTGATTATTTGTCTAATTGTTGTTGTTTTTGTGTTGCAGAGCGAGTCACGTATACGGGTCAGAAGGTGTGTTATGTAGTGTTTCCTCAGGAAGACTCAGAGACTGAACCCCTCGCTGCCAAAGCCACCGACTAAGCAGTGACATGGACCAACACTTTGTTTCCACACCTGCACCTCCAGTTTCATCACATTGCTCTAAAGAAACGGCTTTGTGCTTGTTGCACCGGTGGAGCCTCCGTTAAAACAAGCAATGAAGGGGAAAATGTTGTGCAGTTACTCTGAAGCATGATGTGCTCCACAGCTGTTTTTATCCGTTGCCTTTCTCTTTCATGCAGACCTTGATTTCCTCTTCTGTTATATGGTTCATATTTAGTGCTTCTTCCTACATGAATTAAACTCTCATACTAATGTGCCTTATTTTCTCTAGTTTGCTGATTTGTGCGGGTATTTTGTGTAAATCCTCCTTTATGAGGTAAATATGCAAGCAGTTTCTGTACTTTGCAATATTTCTGCTGCTGCCTTGGGCCCAGTTGGACTAATGACTCACATGGAGTTCAGCGTTAGCCATGTGTGGGTGACTTGTTCCTGTTAGTTTTGCTGTTTTTTCCTCGCATTTTGGTTGTTCTTTTACACCCGCTGTTCTTTCACCTCTTTACTGAGAGATGCCAGTAGTGCCTTGTTTAAGGAGAGCTGATTCAGGTATTTTGGACACGGTGTAGACGTGAGAATGAAGGAAAGTTTGACTCTGGCAGCTGGATGAATGGTGGAAACTCATCACGTTGCAACCTGATAAGCTCTACTTCCAGGTTTTTATTGTTCACACATCTCTCCCTTTCGTCTCCCGAGGCAGGAGCTTGTGGACCGTTGAGCTTGTTGCTTTAGAAATGTTCTCATCTCTGGGAATGCCACTGTGAACTTTCTCAAGGTGCTTGACCAATTAAGACATTATCACACTTCACAATTCTTCCATCTTGTAATGCAGTATTAATATGAGCAGGATCCATACTGGTGGGCAGACGGACCCAACCCCAGTTCCCCAAAGAAACCGCCTCCATTGGCTTCCCATAGATCTGACTGGTTATGGTACTGATTGCAGTCGTGTTGATGTAACTTTATAGTTTATTGTAATGATATTAAAAGCAATATTAATGTTGACTTAAATTATTAGTGCAGCTGTTGTATTTGGATAATCCCTGGATTGTTTATAGGCTGTTTATTGCACATACAATGAACAAATAAAAAATTTGGCCCCAGGCCTTTTTTTTTCTTTGACAGGATTATATTCTTCAGTCTTTGAACTTTCCTTTTCATCGGCCTCGCTGGGGGTTGGGGATGATGCTGGGGATTTTTGTGTGCATTGAATCCTTGTAAAGAGACTCGTAGCACTAATTGCAACTAGTCTTTCCTGCCATTAATGGCGCTGCTAGTTCTTACACCTGTAAATAGCATGTAAAGACAATAAAACCGTTACCAATGCGCCAGGGACTTCTGCAAAGATCATTCCTCAGACATGTTGATACGTTTGCATGCTGTACAATTGATGGGTGAATCTTCTGTATTTTGTAAAAGAGTCAACTTGTAAAATAACCGTGTAATTGCTCATTAAATATAGCAAGCTGTAAGAAGCGAAGGTTTGTTTGTTTTCTGTGATGAGATCAGATCAGTAAATAACAGTATTTATAAACCTGCACAAACTACCAGTAATGGGTAATTACAGATATTCACAACAGAAGAAACGACTGAGGACAAGCTGAACTTTTATCTTTATTCATTTCAGGCACCATAAAAACAAGACTACTTCTTATGGAGGATCAAAATGCCATAACTAACTAAAGTTCAGAAATATTTTAATTTAAACTGATACAAAAATAAATATGGAGATTATGCATTTAATTAAATAATCAATGTAATGAATCTGATGGAAACTACAAAATAATTTAGCAGAAATAAGTTACGAAAAACTGATTTATGCTTGTAAAAATATTGTATCTTATACATTTATGGTGTTTTTTTTTGTTTTTTGGGCCTCTGTAACGAGCAGAAGGCTGTGCAGTTTGGATCAACAAACCCAACATCCTATTGATCTTATTTTCAGGAAAAACTATAAATCCATACAGCTTAATGTCAAATGCTTTTCTACAAAAACGTTGCCTTTTAATCAGAATGAAGCCTCAACATCTACAAGGGCATCACCGTTCATACCAAAGATGCACTTTGCAATGGCCTTAATCCAATTAATTTATCACAATAAGTGCAGTCGTTGCTTTGATTGTAGGATTTTACCCACCTGGGAAATAAAAATCATATTTGTCATTTTAACAAAGTTATATATATAGTCAATATCCCAGTTGCAACCTAAACAAAGACTCAAAGCACCAAGGCATTGAATGTTACAAAGACACAATATTTACATACATTAGAATAAGGTCACAGAAAATTACATTTGCCTTTCCCCACCATAATAATCCCAGAGATGAGGTCTGTGATGCTGTATTAATCACAAGTACACAGATAAATCGGTAAAAACGTGAGTCAGGAAAAGCTTTTCTACTGAATCTAAACAGTAAATCACATAGATGCTGTTTATGGCCAGGTCCATGTGAGGGAAAACACAGAGAGGAGGACTGGTTGGAAACATCTCTGATGGCACATTAACATGTAAATTAACTTACTTAGAAGCTCATAAGGGTGGAATGACATTCAGATAAAACCACAGAAATGTTAAACCACTTAGCATCTTGCAGTAAAAGACAATCAAAAGATTAACTTTTTACATTCATTCAATAGAGCTGAAAAAAAGAGACCAGAAGAATCAAACATCTGGCATGAAGACATTTCACTAAAACCATTCAAGCCATCTGTCTGTTTGTCAAGGCAGAAAATGGAATAAAAATTGGCACGAGTCCCTGCTTCAGACTGGAACACGGAGGTCTTTACTTCATTGTCTTATCATAGAAACACACACACACACACTCACAGAGAGAGAGTCCTGAAACTGTGGAGTCAGCAGTTCAGCTGTGATGACACATTCACATCAACTCTTTCCTACACCGACTGTAAACCAGACAGATGATGAGCTGGCTGTGAGTTTGCAGGCAATCTTTATGGACTGAACATTAGTGATCTGACTAATTTATCTTTTCCAAATCTTGTGATACAAACTAAATTAATGCAAAAATAACTTTATGTTCAGGTCAAAGCAGCATAGAGGAGCAAGATGCAGAACAGACAGTGAGAAAAGGTTGATCACATTCAATGATAAGATGAGGTAAACAGAAAAATTTGACATTTGGGGAAATGTACATAGCAAAATATTCAACCAAAATAAGTCCTGTGTTTACAATATTGCTTGCTTAAGACTGCTTCTTCTTACTAAACCAGACAAATCTGATGTTTAGGGCTTAACACTGTTTTGATCTTTGCCATTAAGGGTTTGTGACCTATTTGGTCAACCACTTTCTTAGTCTGTGTACTTAGCACTAAACTAAACTTCTAGTCTTTGTGACTAGTGTTAAACTATCCAGCTTAACTAAGCTAGCCAAGTGTAGCGAAGGTGATGAACTAGTTGAGCTAAGCCATCATTGTACTTAGCACTAAGCTAACTAGCTTAGCTTAGTGCTGGCTAGTCTCTGTTACCACAATCTTAATTGGTTCAGCTGAACAGACTTATGCTAGCTTACTTAGCTTAGCTAAGCTTACCAGTTTAACAAAGCTAATCTATCTTAGCTTAACACCGGTTTATTGAATGTGCTAGGTTTATCTTAGACTAGCGCACAGGCTAAGCCAGGTAATTTAGGAGTTTAAGACAAAGCCTTCCAGCTACCTTTAACCAGCCATTAAACTAATTTAGCTGCTGAAAGCAGTGTTACATTGTCTGAACAAACATCTGGGGAACTTGTATGGCTATACAGCAGTATATTTTCTCAAAATTATGTTCAAGTGTTCAAAATTTTATCTATTGTTTTTAAGAAATTAGTTGGTTTATCCTGCCAATTAAAAATATAAAGGATCTCCCTTCATTGTGAAACAAGGCAGACAGCCAAGATAAACTATAAAACATTATACAATATTAATATCTTAACTCATACATTAGAGTAGAAACAACAGAGTTCCCTCTGTAGGCTTTTATGGCTCACAGTATAAAGCGGTGTGTAAGAGCTCTGGGTTACGACACAAAAAGCTGTTGTTTTGGTACTAGTGGCCAAAATTTTGTTTGTTTTCTGGAAAAGTCCAATTTGCAGGAACTTAATAATGGCTTTCTGTGTGTATTTTATTAGAAGAATCAACATGAAGCTCCCCTGAGGGCTTTGCAAAACAATCACAATAAGACTACAATGCTGGTTTTCTTCATCACGAGAAAAGACTGCATCGTTGCATCGTTTTGTGCGACTGCACGTTTTAGTGTTTTTTAGTTGTGTAATATTCTGCTGATACTGTGTCTCCTGCAGTTGAGGGGAAAAGTTCAGTTCCTCGTAGCTGAATGTGGTGCAGACACAGTCCAAGGTCACTATTTGATCCAATGCCCGTCTCACTAATGAAAGCTAAGCTTTTAGGGTGGTGCCTCCCTCCCTGAGTCTCTTCCCTCCTCACTGAAAGCTTTGCTGAAGCTGGCGAGCCTGTTATTTCCTTCTCCCTTCATCTCATCCGTGCTTTGCGTTTGTCCGCTTGGTAGATCCACGGTGAAGTGGCCATCACAGTCCTCGGTTTTGGCGTACGACCCGCTGTGGGGGTCCTCTGAGTTCTGCAGGTGAAGCTGGGCTGATTGTGTTTGGGAGCTGTTGGGAAACACAGGGGGTGAGATGGGGGACAGGGGCCCCAAGGGTGAGTAATGTCTCAAGGAAACCCCTTTGAGATTAACCGCAAGCTCCAACACTAATTTTTTAGATGGCCGGTGGTGGATGGGGCGAACAGATGCTAACTGGGAGGTGTGGGGAAGTCTGTTGTGGGTCGAAGAGTCACTCGGGCAGGCTGTAGTGGGCCGAGCATGGGGAGTCCTTGCACAGCTAACGGGTGACACTTCCTCTTCATCTGGACTGTTCACTGAATGAAAAGAGAGAGGCGATGCCGGGCTCTCGGGTGTCTCAGGCTGTAGGTCCGCCTGAGCTGAGCTTGCCAGACCTTCATCAACCGGATCCCCGAGTCCGGCCTCTGACACAGCCCTGCCCTGAGCTCCCTGCTCCCCTACAGTCTGGTAGCTGTGGAGACCCAGTATGACCTGTGTAGGTCCGGGGGGGTCCAGCAGCGGGGCATGGCCTCTGGCTCGGCTTCCCCTGAGAAACAGATGATTCCACAGATGCCCGAGACGCCGCCGAGAGGAGGTGGTGTTGGAGCGGCGAGTTGAGTGGCGCCGGATCTGCCTGCGCATTGCCAGTCGTAGGTTCTGTAACACGGACACCTGGAGGACACAGAAGCACCCCGTTACCTTTTCATGTCATTGTAGGATTTTTTATATTCCAGTGGAAAACACTTGAATCACCCCTCATTTCTGGGAATATTGCATGGAAAAGGAGAATGCAGGGATTTACTGCAACATAAAAACTGATGTTACATCTACGTGTTACATAGATATGAGTCTGAATCAATGCAAAAGACGTTATTGGTTTGAGTTTTTTTTCCCCTCAACACAAACCGATTGCAGAAATATCTCTCCGGGTTGCTTGAAGGACATTTTCAACCTGTTTACATTAGTTTTTTTTGCCTTTTGTTCTGTTTTCTGTCCGGTCTGTACAATCACCGTGCCACAAAGGAACATTCCTGTCATATTTGTGGATCTACCTGTACATTCAGAACAGGTAGATCCACAAGTATGACAGGACTGTTACTTTATGACAGGCTCGTTTACATGGTAACGGAGCTGGATCATTAAATTCAGCTGGTTTGGTGACTGGTCTGAGCTGCTGCAGGACCGGATTCTCAGTCTCAAGGTGTTTGCAGCTTCTTCTTGTATCATTTGGTGTACCTCCACCTCTTCTTCACATTTCTCCTCATTAGGAGACCCATCCTTCCCTCCATAAAGACTCTTTCAGAGAGCAGCAGATGGGTTAGGGTAAGACATGCCTTCGTCCACTTGTCCAGTAGTTTTCACTCTGCAAAGTGAGCTACTGGAGCTACTGGTGCTACTGGACGAGCAGATGTTTATATCTGGCTGCATGGAGAAAAATCTAAAGAAATGAGGGGTGGTTCAGCGCTATTGCATCATTTCTGTACATCTCTGAGCGGATATTTGTGTTACCTGGGTGGGGTTGTATACTGGGAAATCCTCCACTGGAGGAATGAGACCCTGGGCGATCAACTGACCGTATGAAGGAGGAGCTTCTCTCTGAACAAACTCTGCCTCCATGCGAGTCATCTGAGTCTCAAAGGCTCTGCAAACAGAGACGGGAAATGAGGATGGGAAGCGTTTGATGTTAAACTAGTAAGTTTTAATTAATACTACGAGGACTCGTTACCTGTACTCTCTGTTCCTGAGCGAGTGGAGTTTGAGGGCACAGCCCAGAGCGATAACCAGCAGGAGGCTGCAGACCAGACTACCGATCAGGGCGGCCGTGATCACCTTCCTCGGTACCACCGCCAGGCAGTCCCTCTCGTCGCTCCCATCCAGGCAGTCCTCCTGGCCATCGCACCGCCACGTCTCAAAGATGCACAGGTTGGTCCCGCAGTGGAAGTTTCCGGGCTGGCAGTCGTAGCAGTTCTTCTCGTCCGACCCGTCCGGGCACTTCTTCTGATTGTTGCAACGCTCGGAGGCCGGGTAGCACGCCCCAGTCCCACCTTCACACGGGAACTCCCCATCCGGACACATAGCGCACGCCTCCTCGTCGCGGCCGGACGGGCAGTGCCAGTAGCCGTCACAGCGCTGGCGTTCAGAGTAGCAACCCTGATCACTGCCACAGGGACGCTCACCGGGAAAACAGTAACCTTTGACCTGAGAGCAAGGAGAGGGAATTCATCATGGTTTTATTTGTGAAGTATTGATAAAAGTTTTGATGCCTTTACATCAGTGGTGGGGAACCCTGGCTCCCGAGAACCACAGTCCTGCAAGTTTTCAATGTTTCCCTGCATCAACACACCTGATCTAAATGAGTTACTGTGCAGAATCTGATAGGCTGTTAAATCCTAATGATCAGGTATGTTGGAGCAGGGAAATCGTTAAAACCTCGTGAGGATACAGGCTTCCCAAATTCTGAAGATGCTTAGTTATGAAATCACCTGATATGTGGCATTGAAGCCATGTCCCGGGCTGTGAGGCTGTGCCACGTACAACACGCTCATCTGACCCCGGCTGGACTCCAGCAGCGCCGGGCGTCTGTTGTTATGATGCGACAACACCTGCAGGATATGCTCGGCCCGCTGCAGGAGGCCGTCGTAGACGTGCAGAGAGTCCCCAGGCCCCAGCTGCAGGTCCAGCTGCAGCACGATGGGCTTGGGGTCCTGAGTATCCAACAACCAGAAGCACCTCAGCTCAGAAACGGCGCTCCGGTTAGTGCGGAAAAAATCCGGAGAGGCGAAGGAGCCGTAAAAATTCCCCAGATGTTTGCCACAGGTAGTGTCGGGGCAGCCTAGCTCGTCTGCTCCGTTGGGGCAGTCTTGGGCTCTGTTGCAGCGCAGGGCAGCAGGGAGACAGCGGGTGGTCTGGGCCTCCGTGCACGGCAGGGTTCCAATGGGACAGAGGCCGGGCTGGAAGTCGGTGGGAGGGGGAGAGCAGCCTCGTTCATCGGTAGCATCACCGCATTCATCCTGACCATTGCACTTCCAGGAGCGAGGAAGACACTTCCCATTCCCACACAGGAACTCGTCTGACTGACAGCTGCTCTGACCGAGGTGGCCTTCAGAGGATGGATGAAAACAAGCCTCCGTGAACGCTACATTACATTTTAGTGAGTCACATATTAGAAACACTTACAACATGCCTACCTCGGATGTAGGAGAGTCTGAAGCCCTGGGCTTGCCCAGAGCTGTTAGCCTGAGAGTGGAAGTGGATCCAAACACGCCCCCTGGTGGAAATGAAGGGAGGCGGGAGAAAAGGACCACACAGCCTGTATTCCCCACTCCATGTTGGCGTCAGGAGAAGCCAATCTC
Source organism: Kiunga ballochi (assembly GCA_037177335.1). Classification (NCBI taxonomy): domain Eukaryota; kingdom Metazoa; phylum Chordata; class Actinopteri; order Atheriniformes; family Pseudomugilidae; genus Kiunga; species Kiunga ballochi. The sequence continues at coordinate 26,887,816 of JBAMIG010000001.1, forward strand.
CAACGCACCTCCGCGACTCAGCCAAGTCAAAGTTACGGAAACTAGAACACAAGATTAACCGTGTTAGATGACAACTTCACGCAAATGTAACATGTGGAAGTCCCAATGAAAGTAAACAGTCTGGGGCCCCAAAGTCTCATTGAAAGTCTCAACATATCTCAATTTAAATCATTTTAAAAGACGTTTTGGTGCCGTGGAATCTTTAGGTTTCACAAACATAAGAAATCCTATGGAAACTATTTTACAGTTGAAAATACCATTTTTGCACATTTTTGTTCAGACTTTTCATTTTAAAAACAAGTGGTTAATTTGTTTACTCTAGATCTGATTCTTATCTATGGGCCTCGATGTGATTTTACAAAAAAAAAACAGCGATCTGGAGACACGAAAAGCAGCGCCGCTGCAGTTTCAGTTTTTGCCACTTGGTGGCGATGATACGATGCTCGGTTGTTTGACAAACAAAATGCGTCCTCGACATCATCAAACTTCTAATGAAGGGGAAAGAACACTTTTCAGAAGAAGAAGAAGAAGAAGAAGCTAAACATTAGCATGTCACTAACAGGAAACTCCATCTTAAAATAGAATTTAAAAAACGGTATGTTTTAAACAGTTTATTTAACATAATACAAACAAAACTCGTTTATAACTACAATGGTATTTTTTCTAATTTTACTGTAACGGAACGCTGGCTTAATGACAGTAAAAAATTCATTCAAACATCAATTCATTATGGAGCAAATATTCAGTTTTTAGTCCACTCCTGTCTCATTGCCACATAATAATTACACCATGTGATGATCTTATTTATTTATTTTATTATGTCATCTATTTAACACTTAAGTAATTGAAGTCCATTAAACTAAGTATTAATATGTGAATAGTCCCTGGATCTTTTGTTGGGTCGTTGTTGTGGTGCACGTATGAGGCGAGTCTACCTGATGGTTATAACCTCTCCTTGACTTCCCTGAATGCGCCAGGTGCAGTTGACCCCAGGTGGATAGTTTAAAGGCCAGGAGGGGCTGTAGATCACACCCCTCCGCTCCATGTGGACCTCCACCTGCTCACTGCAGCCTACAGGAAGACAGATAAAAACATGGAGGAGCTTGTAACACAAACACTTCAGATCTATTATTGTATACACAAAAAAAAAAAAAAACCTGTAAACTGTGCCAAGATGAGATAAATGACCAAGGAGTTCAGAGACTCAGTCACATGGAGGCTAAAACAAAAGCAACAGCAGTTAAACTGGCAGCCATGGCAACAGCGTCTCCTGCTGCCATCACACCATCGCTCCAGGGAACAACAGTGTGAAGTGGCCAAGAGAAGCTCCCAGATTTCGTGTCTGCAGAGGCTGAATCCTGTTGTTTTTGAGACTTTATCATCTATAAATGATCAGAATGTGAAAGACTGGGATGGATTTTATTTTGCATGTAGAAAATAAGAATATAGAGCAACTAATGCAGTAAATACAGGTTTAAATCATGACTTTACTGCATGAAGAAGCTCATCATTTATCCATCACACACTCTGTAGTGTGAGGGTGTGTGTGTGTGTGTGTGTGTGTGTGTGGTGGGGGGAAGGCATTCAAGATGTATCAGTGAAGTCAGCAGCAGAGTGGGTCATTAAAAGCTCAGTGATGGATATCGACAAGGCCGGCATCAAGCTTGGCATACATTCACGTCTTCCTGTTCTGGTTTGAACCGTTGAGGTTTTTTTTTTTCATTTCATCAGATATAAAACACCCACATCAGCTAATTACCTCTCCGTCGACGTGTTACTGGTGAATGGCCTGGAGAAAATGAACAAAAATCACAAATGCTGGCTGCAGTCTGTAAAACAAAGTCACTAAAGTATAAAGTGACCTGATAAAACAGGTGGATTATGATTGTACAGCAGCATTAAGCACCCTCGTTTTTCATTTTTACTCTCAGATAATCCTCTGATTCTGTGAAGGTGCTGAAATACAGAGATGGGACGTCACTATAAATAACATCAGATTTCTGCACTTTGCCAGAAAATGAGCAACAATGTGTGCATGAGACACATATCTTCCTATAAAAACAAAGAAAACTGAACACACACACCTCTAAACTGAGTGTGTGTTGCTTTAGCAGCTTTGTGCTTGTCAATAAAGTGCAGTACATAATACAGAACAAGGTGAGGGGGAGGAGGAGGGAGGAAGAGAGGGACTGACTGGCTGCAGAGAGGCAGTGATGTAATGCTGATAGCAGCATCACATTTGTGAAAGAGCATCCATGTTTCCACACTAACCCTGATCATTTACCCAATACAGATCAATGCAGGTCTCCGCACAATGATTGATTCTCGTTTTATCTGATCACAATAGTGAAATTTAAGTCTTCGCCATTCAGATCACTTGGAGTCAGCAGCATGTTTTGGAGAAGCTGGGGCAGTCAGCGATGTGATCACAGCAGAATAATTGTACATTGAAATACCTCTGGTGATGCGAAATAGGCATGACAGCCCTATGAACCGCAAAATCTGCGCAATCTATATTTGCGGTTGATGATCATTTACCAGAATGCCTGTGTGTGTTTCAGGGTGGGTATAAATAGAGATCTCTTCTCAAACAGAGACGCTGTGAAGATGCATTGTTGTTGCTCACCTGCACAGAGCGGAGCGCAGCGGAACCACAGCAGCCCGAGCAGCAGCAGCAGCGGCGGCTCCGGCAGCCCCATGGTCCAACGGGGAGCTCCGCTCTTAGCTCGCATATGATTTCCACCTTTTGGTCAACATGTGTTCTGATCCGGGGAAGATCCGGGGTCCATTGTCAGCTCCAACACAACGAGGGCTCTGCGTTTGAATGCATTATGTCCTTTGCAAAAGCGCCTGGGACGACTGGGTCAAGCTAAATGGCGCACACCATGGAACTTCCGGTTTCCTCTTCAAAACAAAAGGATTCAGACAGTCAACGCGTTGTGTTTACTAACCTCACAGTGGATAAATTTACTTAAAACGGATTTATATCACTTATTCACAAGTGGGGAAAACCGCTATAATAATTCAATTTTAATCACGTTTTTCTGCTCATCTTTAGGCCTAATTAAAAAAAAGTAATCTTTAAAACGATTATTAATCCCTTATATTTTCCAGTCTAAACACTGTTTTTACGAAAACAAAACAAAAATGTAAGTGTATAAAAAGTAAAACAATGAAAAATATAATCACACCAATAATAAAGTTATTTATGAGGAGAATGTTTTTTGTTTGTACACAAAAGAAAGTAGTGCCGGATTAATTTGACGTGTACTTCAGAAAACTATTAGGCACTACAATGTATTTTGGAGAAAAATAGGTAAAACTTCCGGTTTGTTTGAGTCCTAAACTGAAAAAGGTATCTAAGATTCTACCCAACCATCTTTGGGGGAAATAATGCCCTGGTTTAGATGTGCTGTCAACTTAGTGTGGTTCAGCGGTGCGGAACACGAGGAAAGTTTTGAACGGTAAAAGATATTATTCGTTAACAAAAAACTTCTAAATAAACATATCGTCAATTACAAATTAAACTTGTGAAATAAACGACTAACTCTTTCATCGAAAAGGCACCGCTGGGATTCGAACCCAGGATCTCCTGTTTACTAGACAGGCGCTTTAACCAACTAAGCCACGGCGCCCCTAAGTCAACATTCCTGTAATAAGGCTTACAACCACTCGTTTTCTCTTGTTACATGACTGCATTGTTGTGGTTTCATTTTTTTACAGGCGTTGTACAGGTTGCCTTTATCTTACATCTCATTCCCAGAATAAGACACGTACCTCATATTGGACATATAAGGCTCAGGCTTTCAGCCTCTTGATGAACTATTAATCTGAGTCAGGTGTTGCAAAGGGAAACGTATAATCTGCTGGACATAAGGCCCCTGCAAAAGAGGGAGCTCCACTTTGATAAAAACTGGCCCAAGCCTTTGTCCCCACTGTGCTTAGTTATTCAAAATAAAAGTAGCTCCGATAACCACAAAGAAAAACAAGGGATTCATTAAATACCTAATAGGTACCAGTAATTAACCAAAGCATACAAAACTAGTCTAAGTAAAGGAAAGTAGCCAAATAGAAAATGTATGTTGGTGCTTTCCTTTAGATGTTATTGCTCTGGAGGGTGATGGTTGGGGTTTATAATACTTAGCCCCCTGCTTTAGAACAGAAGGAACAGTATTATGGTTTTATCTCTAGAAAAGCAGGGTTACAAATGCACTGGGTCAGGAACAAATAGCTTTTTTTTACTTCAAATCGGGCCAAATAAATCAGAATGAAAAGCAAGGCTCCACACAGACTGATAGTTCAACAATTTATTCAACAACTTCATAGACATTTCTTAGGAAGAGTGTGGTTTTATTTTATGTTTGGTAAGTGCAGGAACCAACGCTTTTTACATGCACATGGTCTCAGCACAGATACGGGTTATATAAGTTTTTTCTCCTTATTTTACTAGCGGTTTTCTCTTTCTTAAAAATCAGAATACAGCAGCTGATGAAGCTCAACAACAACCACTTCAATGATATACACAACCAATGTCCTATTAAAATGAAAAAGGAGCAAAAGTAAAATCTTACAAAGAAAACTGAAGGTGTAAAAATCAGAAAACCTACAAATGGCGCTGAGTGGATGAGTCCATGAAAGAAGCTGAAAGATTATGTCACACTTCTTTTCCTCTATGGACACAGATGTTTTATTTAAATTAATGTAAATACTATGAAAAAAATGCAAGTCACACACTCAGCAAACCTTTCTCCATCTGAAGCTCTCATTTCATGAGGACTGGACAGAGGAGACATGGTGACAGAGGAAGGGGGTCGTAGTCCTGCATAGTGTGGTCTTCACTGGAGCAAATCTTAAATATGAAGACCACCAGGAGTCTCGGATGTCTAAACGTATCTTGTGTGGTGTAATAGTCTGGTTGCTCCAGGCTAAGCTTCTCAGACAAAGATCTAAATGATTCAAGCACAAGTTAGTAACAAATCAATTAGAGGTGCACGAGTCAATGAGACATCAGATCTGTGTCTGAAGGTACTGGACCTCCTCAGCCCGAACCAACCTGCAGCCTTTATGTTTCTCCCCATGTGGATATGCGTGTGTACATTAATGTGTTAGAAAACAGGATTACTGGTGGGCACACTGCACTCCGGGCCCATGATGGCCACTCTCGTCGTCTGAGCTGTCGTTGTAGGCCTCTCTGCGGCCACCTGACGTTGAGCTTTGGCTGACATCGTAATCCTGCAGGTCCACCTCCTCCACATCCCCGCTGATGATGGGCGGCTCAGGCCGGGAGGGCAACATGTCCTCCAGCTCCTACAGAAAAACATTAATGTACATGCAGCTTTGGTTTTATTTTACCATGGAGAGCTGGTGAAAGTCATGGAAGAATCTAGAAATAACCATTTGCTTTCCATCAAAAAGGAACATCACACCTACATACAAGCAAGGAGGAGCAGCCACTGCAGGTCAATGCTTTCCTACACAGTAAATAAACATGTATATAAAGCATTAAACACATAATAAGTCGTACCGTTAGTTTCTCAGAGCTGATCCAGTTGTTGTCTGGAAACTGGACATCAAACTTTATGAACATATCTCCCTTCTCAAAAGGGTTTCGGTATTGCGGCATTCCCTCTCCTCGCACCACTCTGACTGAACCTGCAGACAAAACCTTTTAACTAAATGTCCTGAAGCTGAGAGACTTACTTAACTGGGATTCTCAGACTTAAACACACAATATTTAAAGCAAACAACATCAATTGTTACAAATACAGAGAGCCCACAAAGTATTACAAATTGATCCTTTGATAGAAACAGCTTGTTAAATAAAACCCTAATATGCACAATGTGGATCGTCATTAAAACTACTGGAATTATAAACATTTACCATCAAGACCCTCAGTTGTGCATGGCAAAGATTTTAGAGACAGGGTGGAGTGGACAAGAAGAAGGATCAATGAAGCGATACAGAGGTGTATAAATGGGATTACTACGCCCCAAAACATCCATATTATGTCCATTTATGAAAAAGTTTATTAGTAATGAAAGCCCTGATGATAATAAAGACGACCACACAAACCTGGCTCGATTACTTTTCCAGCAGGATACTTTATGACAATTTGCCGTCCATCTAAGTGCTTCAGCATGAACTGGAAGCCGCACAGCGCCTCAACAAGACCGATCTTATAGTTCATGGAAAGGTCATTGCCTTCTCGCCTAAATGTCTGTAAATTCAAGAAAAAGATTTAAAAATAGTCATTTAGAAAATGAAATAGTGGATTTACTGCTAAACCTGAGCAACATTTAGTCCAGGTGGAAGCTATGTAGGATTTAACACCTACATGGAGACCTGTGGAGATTTATGCAGCTCGTTCATTTATGGTCATAATTAAAGTGTCAGAGGAAGGAGTGGAAGCAATGTATTGCAAAATAAACTTCAAAACTGAATATCACTTTAGACTTTACATCATTTCACAGAAGCAATTAGATAAATATATCAATACTTCAGAGGAATATTTATAGATAAAAACATTTAGTTGGGAAAACTTCTAGAAATGAAGAACAGAGATTATGTATGAAACTAAAATATATAAATGAATTTAGATGTTACACACTTCTCACAGGTCCTGAAAAGCTCACACACCCACCCCACACACACACACACACACACACAACAGAAACATCTAAAGAAAAGGCAAAAACTCCAGATTGAACCAGTCAATATCGGCTGCATTGATCGAGACTAGTTTACCAAAACAAGGACAGGCATGGAGACGTGATCTATCAATACTATTCAAAGTCTTCTGACTTGTACAAAGTCTGCAGCATAAATGCTTTGGCAACAGCGTCACTAATAACAGCACAACGGTGGGAAATTCTGCTTTTCCTCTCTTAGATCTATAGGAGCTCCTTCATGTAGACCTGTATCTGTAATGGGATAAAAACCCAGTAACCTGTTTAACTTCAGGGTTTTAGGAAGTGCAGCTCACCTAAACGGACCTACCCACTAAAAATAATCATTATCAGGACGAGATGGATAATGCTGAGCTCAATGGATATCTAAGAGCCCAAATAATATACTTCCTAATGTGACCCGATTGTTTTTGTTACTCAATGATCCCATCCATAAAGATCCCGCTGCTGCACACAATATCTTGATTACAACTCTACATTTTATTGTTGATTGGTTAATTGATTGTACATTAAGAATATAAAATCTAATAAAATGCTGTTCTATACTGGATCTGTGTGCTTCCCCTCTGTGGCTCAAAGATCTTTTATTGTGAAGACGCTCCTACATTTATGCTTAGATGTGAACCTCAAGGATCAAATCTTATTCACATGCAGGATATTGTTTGAAAGGTTATGGATTAAGACCTGGGAGTCTGAATCTGGCTGGGAGTATCGTTTGGATAGACGGAAAAGGACCATTTGCGATTCCCATGATGTTAACAGGAGCGAACAGAGTATTAACTGTGTTACATTTATTAACGCTCCTTAGTTTTAAAAATACTTTATAATCCACTGAGTTGTACTTTAATGGTGTTGCTTTGGTTATTTTGCTGGTATATTTGTAATTTAATCACAGTGAAAAGTGTTCGATGCTGCTATGATCACTGGTTGCTTTCTGATCTTTTTATCCACACTGAACAGAGAAAAGACGCTTCTGTCTTTTCTGTCCAAACTACATGGAACGTGTTGCAGAAAGACTGGAAATTAAAAGACTTGATTCTGAACGATGTTAAAGAGAATTAGAGCACTTGAGACTCTGTATCCTGTAGCTTTATATGATAACATATCTTATTGTATTATTTGTTATTGTTTATTTGTGTTTTTTGCCACCTTTTGACCAGGACTCCCTTGAAAAACAGGTTTTTAATCTAAATGGGACTTCCCTGGTTAAATAAAGGAATAATAAAAAGAAGGTAAAGAAATGAACTGGTTAACCCAGCAGCTCGACCCGGTACCAGGTCCGTCTGTCTGAAGCGGTTTAGTGGCTAAAAGACTTATGTTTATAATCTTAGTCTGGGAAGCTGATAAAAATGTTGAGCTACTTTCAGTTAAATTGATTAATTTGTTATTAATCCGCCACGAAGCTGCTCTCTATAAAACAATTACATCCCTGATAATCTGACAGGATGTTGCAGCAAAGTGAAAGAGCAAGGTGACCTCTTCAAAGTCAGGACTAGTCAGAAAATGATGCATAAAAATATGATATAAACACAAACAATCCCAGCAGCAATGTGGATGAGATGAATGTGGCTGCACTCCTACCTCATGCTCCTTCTCCTGCAGAACCAGAACTATGTCTCCAGGTTCGACACCAGGCGCCTGGTCGGCTTCTCCTCCAAAAGTGATTTTCTGCCCATGCTTCATGCCTTTGTCCACATGTACCTCCAAGATCTTTACCTCCTTCACAACCTTCTTGCCTTCACACTTTTTACAGCGGTCTTTCTCGCTGATGACCTCACCTGCAGCGAGTAAAACAACATTTAGTAGCCATGAAATACTTGTGTTTAAAAAGTGGATGTTCCAAAACCTGGGTTAGAAATTGCAGCATGAGAAACTGGTTTATGTTACACACACACACACCTGAACTAAATAAAAAGAAGCGTCCTTCTCACCTTCTCCATTACAGTCAGTACACACAGACTGCATCTGTTGGACCATCCCTGGAGCCAGCTGTCTGATTATGATGCGCATGCCACGTCCTCTACATGCCGTGCATTTCTGTACAGCACCCGTTTTGCCTCCCTGCCTGCATTAATTAAAAAAAGATAGAAAATTACACTAGAAATAACCCAGCTGAGCGTAAAAACTCTGAAACTGGTAAAAACAACGTACCCATTACAAGTGCTACACAGTACGTTCTTGCTAAGTTGTAGTTTAGTTGTTTTTCCGTTGTAAAGATCCTCCAACGACACCCTGCAGGAAAAAAGGATATTTTACAGACTTAAATGGAACAAACCAGAGGAACTGGATTTGGTAATGTAGAAAAGTCTGACTTTATAAGCCTGGTCTTACTTGAGAGGATGAACCATGTCCTCGCCTCTCCTGCGACCTCCATTCCTGGAGCGGCTTCCTTGTCCTCCCATGAAGCCAAAGAGTCCACCACCAAAAATATGGGAGAAGATGTCATCCATCCCAGGACCGCCCCCGCCTCCTTCCCGCAAGCCTTGTTCTCCATAACGGTCATAAAGCTCCTTCTTCTCTGGGTTTGTTAAAACTTCGTAGGCAAAGCTGATTTCTTTGAACTGTATTTTAGGATGAGATGGAAAAATATAGTAAAGCAGTTTAACTTTTACAGCTGATGATAAATAAGATGCACATTACAGGAAGCTCCAATCTCAACTCAATAGTCTAGAATATATATTATTGATACAAAAAAATTAAAAACTATTATTAAGAAAAGACATAAAACTGTAACGAGAGCTTTTGTGGCCATTAGTCACACATCCTAAATGTTTCAGAGCTTTCACTGCATTGCATTGTGGGAGAAAGGGGAGCGCCGCCCTTCTTTTTATTTTTATTTATTCAACAAATAAAAATGCTACATTATGATTTACATGTTAGTGTTTAAGCAGGTCTGCATTGAGAAAAGGTACGGCAGCATTTTTGCTTCTTTCTTACATTAACAGTAAAATATTAATTAAAAATAATGTAAATAAAAAATATCTGGAGATATGCTGACGGCTAACAAGCTGATCACATTTATTTAGAAAAACAAACATTTGTCACAACTTTCAATATCTGATTAAATGTTTTAGACTGATTTAAGTCAATGACCTGCTGTTAAGGCTCATGTCTCTCTTCTTCTGCAGAAAAGCTACACTATGAGGTATTTATATCAAATGACTGCTTTTGCTGAGGTCACTTTGTGTTATTAATATTCTTTGATCCTAAAGTGAAGAATTCATTTTATTCTCTAATATCTTTATTATGATAATCCTGGATGACTAAATATCCTCTTCATGTTGTGGTAAAACTACCAGAGCTGACTGAACTATAAAGAGACCACAGAAAAATGATCAATGATTACTAGAAGCTCCAGATTTCCTTGCCTCAGGTGGACGATAAAATGTGTTATAAACTGATTTGATTGATTGATAAGTGCAGTGTAAACACAACCTCCTCCATCAAATAGCTTCTACTACAAACAGCATCAGTCAGATGTGTCGCTGATCTCATGACTGAATTTGCAACAATCAAACATCAATCCAGCTTTTTATCAAAACTCTAAGGATTCGATGTGTCTTAATAAAGACTGCTACATAGAAATGACCAGGTCCTGTCACTAAAAAGACTATTTACCCAGAACCTAAGTCCAAATGCCAGCTAGGAGGTCCATTTGCACATGTGGGCATAAACCCTCCATCTCTATGAGTCTGACAGGCGGTGGCAACGTTTAGGCTGTTGTTGGTGGAAACGTTAAAAAGGTAGAGAAACATAAACAAATTGCATTTAGATGTGAAACATATTCTCCAGCTGAACGGCCAATCAGCACCTTCACCAACACCAGATTCAAATGTCCAATAGAAAAAGCCTGATAGGATGAGGCCTCAACAGGCGCTTAAGATTAAAGTGTGTTCAAACTGTTTAAAACAAAACCCTGTCTGCTATCACAGGTACTTTTAAAATGTGTATTTTCACTGTGGTGAAAACTAAAAGTCTGCACCAGTCCACTTTGCTGTTTTGAGCAAAAAGATCAACCCCTGTGGTTGTGAAATAATAATAAAACTGATAAGTGTAGATAAATAGCAAGTGAAATAAAACAATCTCTATCATTCTTTATAAATATAAACTTAAATTTGCAAAATCAGGGTGTAAAATATAGAGTCTCCCCAGCAAACAGTTGTGTTACATTATCCAGCCGGTTTAGTGCTATGTAAAAGCAAACCTTACCTCTTTGCTGGGATTATTAAATAAAATAGTTTAACTATTGCTTTAAATGACGATGCAAACTGACCTTGACGAGACATTTTTTGTAGAAATAAAGGTTCTAAATAGACAAAAGCACCGTCACAGAAGGCATTTAGTTATCAGTGTGTGTCCCCAAGGTAATCCATAACTAATGATACCATTTCTTCTCTCCAAAATAAGTTATAGGTATAGACTTTAACCAAGCTGAATGTAAACCAAGGGGTCATAAAGTCTTACCTTGTCCCCAGCATTTGGATTCTTATCTGGGTGATATTCTTTTGCAAGTTTCCGGTAAGCCTAAAAAAATAAAATAAAGCTTTATTAGTCCGTTTTTCATGTCATGTCATTGTGCTACAGCAGGTTACTGGATGACATAGCTCACAACAACATGGGGAAGCTTACCTGCAATCACACGTGCCTCCTATGTGAGGCTTTACATTACAGCCGGCAAAACACCGCACATGCCCAACGTGTTCAAAATGTCCAGTAAACGCGGTAATAACTCTTCGAATAGGGGATTACTACTTGTGCATTGTATGTGTATTATAAGGCACGTGTATTTTTAGGTGGATAAAGTACCGTTTTTCACCTAAAGAAAATGGACAACTCAAAATGTCTGACGTTTTCATTGCTAACGTTCCTATGCTAATTAGCTTAGCTTGCTACAACTCATCCGCAGTGACGAAGCTAAAAAAAAACTAAGAAAAACAGGGGAAATTAATGGAAAACACATTGCATAATATATTTGATAACAAATGTGGCTGAATAATTGTTACTTTTAATATTCTACACCGGAAACCGACTTCGCCACACTTTAGCTAGGTAGTTCGCAATGAGGTAATCTAATTCAGACAATCCCGACAACTTTATTTTCACAGTACAATATCATATAATACTTCATAGATGTGCATCAGAAGAGGTGAAAAAAGTCTATTCCTAATTGACGCTAATTGATAAGACAGAGTTATCAACAAACGTTAACATTAGTTATCCCTCCATCTACCCCCCGAAATGCTAAAGTCATGTAGATGCCAAGTTAATTATTTCACTCGTCGGGGACTTTAGTCCGCATGTTAGAGAATTGTTGTCTGTATAGAAAACTAAAAATGAACAATAAAACCATATCCGTATAACCTTTGGCTTAACTAGCTTAAAGCGACAAAAGCTTCTGAGCTAAAGCTAACGAGAGGTCAGCGGCTAGTTTGGCATAAGCTAGCGCCAAATTAGCAGACAACTGCTTTTAGTTATTCTCTTAAAAGTTTCCGACTGAAAAACCCCGATTTGACTCATTACCTGATGTCAACACTAAACCTCATATAAGGTTAAAGACCGCAACTGAAACGTCACATCAACATATAGGCATCTTAATCAGATTTCTTTAGCTAATTTTATTTACGGTTAGCATTAGCCAGCTTCGCTTAGCCACGCATTTCCTGGTCGAAGCAGTTTTGTACATTTTGTAACACCCAGTAAAATGGCGATGTAATGTGTCAGTTCATCCTGGGTTTTTTTCCATCTAATTACCTTCTTCAGTTCGTTTTCAGATGCGGACGGAGACACTCCAAGAATGTCGTATAGTTTTGTATCGGCAACATTAGCCATGATGTTACTGTAGATGCTGCTTCAGCTGGGAGGAGGATGGACAAAGAGAAGAAGCCGGTGGAAAATGTTTTGCTCGCCTTTTGCTTTAGTTTCCGGAAAGTTACAAGCTCTCACGATGCCCGCTGCTGCCCTCTAGCGGCGGAGTCTTGCACGACGTCCACATGGGAGATTACAATGTGCAGGTTTATTAGCTCCATAAGCTGCTATAAAATAAATTAATCTTTTTCTATTATATATATATATATGTATATATATATATATATATAATAGAAAAAGATTAATTTATTTTTACTGCAACAAAACTCTGAGGTCCATAAACAACATGTAATAGTATAGAAATATTCATAAAATAAGGGTAAAATATTATGGTAAGGCAAAAACAATATAGTTTTTGTTTTCTACATGCAGTAAAATGGAAAATGTCTTGAAGGGCACACAGATGTGTGTGTTTATTACTGTTTGCATCATCTCATCACTTTGATTCCCTTACCCCACAAAATGCCATAAGTCAGGACCTTCAATAGAGCTGCTATAAAAGCAGCAGCTGGTGTTGTGGAAGGTTAATCCTGCTGATAACTCCCAGGAAGTAAATACACTGCTGTGCTTTCATGATCAGGCAGTTTGTGTTGTGGGTGCGTATGAGATACATGTGCTTTGGCTGAATGTTGTCTCTTTATTAACTCTTTACCACACCAAACTGTAAGCAGGACACTTCACAGGTCCACAAAGATATTAAAAAGGCAATCAAACTTGATCAATGTGATTGAATAATATCAGAGAGGAAAGATGAGCTTCGCTGAGGGGGCTGTACTGACAGAAGGTAACAGCAGATTTTTAGAGCAGCTACAGGTTGGATTCCTGCAGGAAAAAAGTCCTCTGGTTTGAAAGCTGGCCAAAAGGTTGCAATAAAATCCACTGATATCAAGACAACAATGGCCCTCACAGCACAAGCTTAGGCTTTGCACCAAGTCAGACAATGTGAAAGACACTGAAATCATTGGGGACCGCAGTAACAAACATGAATTTTCAGGGAACAGAAGGATAATCCTACTGGTTGAGGTTGACTTATTATTGAAAAATGCCGGTATGGTTATTAATCATTCATAAGAACAGGCACTGGGCAAGTCAGGTGGACATTGTCTTCCTGACTGATAATCTGGTGATGACTAACAGATTTGTGAGGATGAAGAAGAAAGCAGGAGGCAGCGATGATAAATGAAAGCAACAGCAACATCAGAGCATCATATGAAAGACATGAATATGACGGTAACAGTGGTAATCCAGGCTGTACGTTCCAGCAGATCTCTGTGAGGAACAGCTAAGAACCATCAAGTTCTGAGCAAGACCCAAGCAGCAACGTGGTGAATATGTGCAGGATGCTCTGCTGTGATTACAGCTTCAGCTGGAAAACACGTATCAGTGTTTTCTTTCTCATTTAAGAACATTTTTGCCCTTCATGAAGGAAAAAACATAAATCCAGATCCAAGAACTCAACAAGCTCAAATCCAAAGTGAACATAAGACAATACGAATAGTTAGGCCAACGCATGAAACGACTTGGTAGAGTTCATAAAGATTGGATTCTGAGGCGATGGAAAAAGGTCAAGTGGTTTAATGAGTCCAGATTTAGTGCTGCAACCCACCCAGCTTAAAAAATGATGTCACCTGAATACAATAAAGAGAATTATATGTACTTTCTTGATGGCACGTGTTTATTCCAAGCTCAAAGTGTATATTAAAAAGTACCTTACAACCACCTGACTGATATAAACTCATGTAATGTTTTTCTTTTATAAAGAAAAGAAACAGATGAGTTCTGCCAGCTGGTGGAGCTCCACACCGCTACATCAGATCAGTCCTTATGGGGATGCAAAACACACAGAGATGAATGTTTTCCATATAAACTCTACAGCATCTCATTTCCAGCCCATCATGTCAACTAAACAGAGCAATTATAAAACTGCAGCAGTAAACTAAAATGGCATAAAGCTCACGTAATGTGTGTTTGTGTAGAGCTCATGTTATTTCCATTCAGAGTGAAGGTTTTGTTACAGATACTAGCACCACTGCTATTATCCTTTACTGTGAGACCACACGTTCTGCTGTTGCAGAGAAAGACACACATCTGTGGTGATTTTAAGAAACATGCCCCGAGTTTTGGCCGGGACAAATGCATGCTGACAGCAAAGGGTGAAAGGGGGTAGGGGGGGGGGGGGGGGGGGTGCTTTTTGCATGCAACAGGGAAAAAGATTTCTTTAAACATGCGGCTGCCAGGAGGATCTGAGCTACGTTAACATGTCCTGTTCAGATGCTGAAATGTGCATCCCTGGATTCCTATAAGCTCAACT
>JBAMIG010000001.1:26946724-26959788 GCA_037177335.1 Kiunga ballochi
AGGGTTAGACAGATGTAGGAGGGTTAGACAGGTAAAGGAGGGTTAGACAGGTAAAGAAGGGTTAGACAGGTAAAGAAGGGTTAGACAGGTGTAGGAGGGTTAGACAGATGTAGGAGGGATAGACAGGTAAAGGAGGGTTAGACAGATTAGTAGGGTTAGACAGATGTAGTAGGGATAGGCCTCCAGGTTCAGCATCCAGTGATGACAGAAGACATGAGCCTTGGCACACTGTTCACCTTCCTCACCTCACAGACCTTTGTTTTCTCGCGATGTGCATCATCCTCATCAGTGTTTGTTAACTTTCTTATTCCCACGTTCTGAGCACGTTCTAATAAACCCTCTTTTCAGGCATCTACGATGAGGCTTCAGGATCATTGCGGGGAACTAACAGTTCGAATGTTAAAAGGGACAAGCATCATAGGAGCGGCTCCCAGACCATAATGATGCTCGCAACATGGAAAAATGAACAATTCCAATTGAATGCTTGGCAGAAACTGGAAGTGCTGCAGCTCTCCAGTCCTTATTAATTGAGAGGAACTACATCTTGCAGCTATTTTGATGATGAGCGTGCGGCAGCCGCTCTGATTCTTTTACGTAACGAGCACATTCTTGCCGCCAGCCATTGTCGCTTAGCTCTTGGAAAGCGCTGTTATTCGTGTGGCAACTGGCGGGGGAGCAACGTTGGAGGCGAGTCAGCCTTCACGGCCGCTGCCTGGGAGCAGATCTGATCTGGCTGTTTGGACGAGAAAAGTGTTTCCAAGTCTTCAGAGAGAAAGAGAAATATTCCGGTTCAAAGCCAGGGAAACTGGCACACCATAAGAGAACGACAGAGACAAATACAGATATGGAGGGCGAGAGTGACAAGTAGGGGAGTGATTAGTGAAGTAAACCACTTTGAGCAGCAAAGGGAATCCCCTGGGTGGAGGATAAGTGAACAGGGGAGAGAGACTGGGAAGGGGAAATAAAAAGAGGAGTGATTGGACAAAAGATGGAAAACAGAAATGACAAAACCTCTTCTTTGACACAGCGGGTGGAAACGAATTTTAGAAGAGGAACTGTAAAGGGCACAGTGGGGGAGGACACCCAGATAACATGATAGTTTGCTTTTCTTAAAGAAAATGTAAAAAAAAAAAAGGACAAATAAAGTAAACCCTATTATAAATACTGTCTATTTAACAAAGTCCCTCTGGGTAAAAGAAAAGCAGTCTATTCAGCATAATGGGTCACATCTTTAGACATTCATTAATTCACTTTGTCGAAGGAATGAGCAAGAAAAACGGAGCAAAGAAAAAAAATACACGGACATATTTAGGAGGAAACATTTGAAAAAGAGACAATAAAGCATGTTGTGTGAGATGAGGGCTCTGCGATGCGGGCCTGGCCATCTGCAATTCTAATCAGCTGCGTGACGAAGACCTCGGTACCTCACGAGAGGGGAGAAAAAGGGCTCTGTTGTGCCTAATATTCAGAGTGACAAGTGCTCCGTGAGAAAACAGAGATGGAGATGAGTGCAGGGATAGCGAGAGAGGTGGCATTTAGGGGAGTGAGTGTGGATGATGAATAGATTACATCTACAAGCATAAATTATTTACATTAGTATAACATTAGCTTGTTGAATAACATGAATTGCACATCTGTTGGATTCATACATTGTCTGTATAAATAAAGGTGTGTGTGTGTGTGTGTGTGTGACGTCTTTGCTTTTATTTAATTTCTGCACCTTCATCAAATTCCCAGAAAATGTCCTGAATCATCCCTCGCATTGAAATAACACTGAACGATATCCTTTATGAAACATCTGAATAATATTTTAATTCCTAAACTCACAAATATTTTCAAAGTCGCATTTCAGGCCCAGAAATAACTTCTCAACCTTGATGTTACCTGTTAAACTCACCTGCAGTGAGATATGAGCAACTAAATATTCCTCTTTTGAACAGCTATAAGCTGTTTAAGAAAAAAAGTTACAAGTAACCAAACAAATAAGATAAAAACTTTATATTTTAATTGGAGAGACTGATTGATGCTGGGATTTGTTTTGCTAATAGGCATAAATTAAAAGATGTATTTGTCAAAAAAAGCTTAAAATTTTCAGTGTTGTGCTGCTTTTAATAAAAAACATTTTCCTGCATGAACATCTGCTTAAAAAAGGCAAAAAAAAGAAAAGAAATCCCAATCTATGAATGTCTATGAAGTGTCTACAAAACCTGTCTGTTTCTGTTCTGCATTACTAATGAGATGAATAAATGAGTAGAAAAAAAGCTGCTATTCTGAATCTTCACAAAAGAAATGTGTTATACTCAGCTTATTAGTAAAAAACAATCATTTTAGTCTTTTTTCCCTATGAATTATTCCATTAAATGATCAATTTCTTAAGGCTTTCCGGCTCTTAAACTCATGATCCTGTGTCTGTTTTTAGTCTCAGTCCTAATTTTAAATTAACATAATTTTTACTTAATTTAAAATGTAGTCTTCATTTCTTTTTTGCATTTTATTTTAGTCTTTGCTCTGAGAGGACTGAAAAAGTTTCTACTTGCATTTTCTCTTCCTGCTTCACAACAAACAACCCTCTGCAACAGCATCTCCCCTCCAGTCCTCTTTGTCCATGCAGCCTGCAGAAAGCGTGTTAAGTTATGTCTGCTCACATATCTGCTCACCTTGTATCCTGGCTCCCGGGGGATGCCGACAAAAAGGTGATCCAAGAAGTTAGCGCTGCGTCCGAGACCCAGCACGGTGTAGGGCAGCTGGAGGGAGAAGTGAGCCGATTGGCTCAACTGACCAGCTGTGAGAGGGCAGAGAGAGCAACCATGTTAGGAAATCTGCTGCTGGATGGATTGATTGCCCTCACAAGCGGTGAGGAAACTAATTAAGTAATAATTAGCACGCTTTATCTTTAACGATGCTGACATTAAGATTACGCAATAGCTTAGTCTAATGCCTTGCGTGATGCTCATATCAGAACAAACAGAACCCAAAGAAACCCCAAACTGAGCTTAAAACCACATGGTGGCTCTCCATGATCAGCAAAACAATGCCAATAGAGTAAATTATGGAAATCTGGAAAACGTACAGAAATATGTAGTGGACATGATGGAACAAGTGAGGCTGACTCGAGTACAGGCCATAAATAATTCATTTCAACCTCTCACCAGGCTCACATCTGACCCTGACCATTATTTGGCACCTATTCATTCTTATTCAGTGACACTTGTTTTATTTTTGGAAACAAATCTAATCATTTTATCTAATCCTTTTCCGTTTTTTAAACCACCATGTGAGAAAACATCCTGTGGTTGTGGAAAAAATACTTTTCTGTTTAAAAAGGATCAAATTATTAGCATTAAGCAAAAACTATGTCTAAGGACACGTTGAAACTATTATACCTGATGTAATGATAGTAATGAAAGTAAGAGCATTTCCACACAAATAAACTGAAGGCAACCAAACGGTTTGGGACAAAACAGCCGAGAAGCCTTAAGAAAATCACTAATCATAGAGAAAAATGTTTCAATATGCTGTAGACCTGAAAGACTGGACTCTGAAGCCGGGCTGGGCTTTATGGCGCCGTTTTTAAACATGCCAGGACTTATCCACCTGCCACATAGAATAAGTAAATGTCATTCAATTAGATATAAAGCGACTTTCATTTCAGTCAGTTGTTTCAATGCAAATGTGCTGCAGATATTAATAAAAGTATTTTCAGGACTTGAGGCTGTCAATCATCTTTTTCCTGACATAACCAAAATAATTTATGTGATTCAGTGTAAAAAAAATATTGACACATGAATTTTGGTTGATACTGTCCAGCTTCACTCTGGAGCAAAGAAAGAAGATCCTGTGGTCTGATGAGTTTGGATTTACTCATCTCAGAGCGACACAAGCATCATTTTTCTGTGATGCATGCATCTTCCATCAATACCAGGCTTCATGGGGTTCAGATTGTGAAAGACTGGACTGGGACAGGGAACACAAGACACTATTTTCCCACATGGATTGGCCATTTGCAATCTTGGGGATATCCTGGAGAAGGTTTTGTGTTCAGACTCCCAACGAGATCAAATTCAACTCTGAATGGAAACAAATATGACCTTATTGAAAAAATGTCACAGCAACGCTAAATGTGGTCCCACAAAACACAAACCTGAGACTTTCTCTGGATGTACAGTGTAAATCCTTCTTTTATAAAACAGTCCAGAAGCTTCACACATTCCTGTCATTGCTTTCCGTTTAAATAACTAACACGATGTTTGCTTTGAATGCTCGTGTTCCCCAAGGCAGAGAATTTAGTTTCATGTGTTGTATTGGGTTTCACTCTAAACTGTGCAGATCAACCCTGATAAGGCAAATCTGCAAAAGTAAACATAAAGAGGAGGATGAGAACTAAATGCACAACAAGAGTGAGGAAACTACTGGGACGGCAGCGTGAGACCTTGTGTTTTGATGCGAAGAGGCATAAAAATACAGATTGGATTGAAACACCTGAGGCCATTGCGACACCTCTCCCTGCAGCCTGCCTATTTCTGTAATCTCCCTTTTTAGACGCTATTCGCATCCAGCCCTCGGTATTTAGGCTCCCCTTTTTCAGCCCATCTCTTCACCCCCCACCCCCCTTCCATACATCACTGTGATTTGGCCTTTTACTTCTCCCTTTTTTCCTCCCTTCTCTTCGGCTTCTCTCTCGCTCCACTTCAGCTGCTGTATCTCGCCCACGCCACCCAACTCTGCCAAGTGCAGCTGACATAAATCAACCTCTATGTGGTAAACAAAGAGAGGGAAGGATGGAAGAGGAGAGAGAAAAAGAGAGAGACAGAGAGAGAGGAAGCCTCAAGGCAGCCAGTGATCAGAATTAATGTGGATGGACTGCGTATTGCAGACCAGGAGGAGCCCAACAGCTTTGCTTTTTATTTTTTCTAATGTATGCTAACCCTCAGCTCAGTCCCGCTCACTTTCTGTCACCTGAACTGAGCTCGTGTCAGTCCACCTTTCTGAACGTTGATATACTTCTTCTTTAAAAGCTCTTTCTTGTTGCACAGATAAAAAGTTGGGAACACAAGATGTTTAACTACAAATAAAATGGGAAGTGAGTAATTAACCATTAGTGGCCATTACATGGAGACTGTAATGAATCCTGAATTCCCTAATGGACGTGAACCCTCAGAGTTCATGGTGCAGCATCAATTCTCACACCTTTAACAACACAAACCCTTTTCGGCAGACATTTCCTCTGTTTTAGTGCAGGGCTTCCTTTAATCGCACCGAGCACATCACGAGAGAGGCAGGCCGTTTTCAGGAAGGCGTGGGCTCACACGGACCTGTTCAGCCTACTGCAAACCACTGACGTCTCATAGAGATTGCACTTGAAACCTACAGTATCTGACTTTTGTGTGTGTGGGAAGGAGAGCTGCAACAGATCAATCAGTAAGAAGGAAAGCGGCGTTTTGCTGTAGCGGATGACTTTTAATCCTAACCTAATAATGTTAGTTCAGTAAAGCTGATGCAAAAGGACAAAGCAGTGAAACAAAAACAGATTTGCAGCAAAAGATGAGTCTTATTAAAGTTAAGTATTTATTGCCCTGAAATGTTGAAACCAGTCATGAAAATGGATGAAGTGGGAGAGGATGCAACATGCCCAACTGAAATGGGAAACATGGCGGCATGTGGCTCATCCCTTTGCTGTACATTTCAGGTTTATCACAAAGCTCACACATTTTTAACTCTGACTGCTCAACTTACAGTTTCCATGTGTAAAATTAATCAGAAAGACGATTTACAACCATTTCATCTGTATTGTTAAAAGGTTTGAAATGAAACATTTGTGTTTTCACGGTCTGATGAGGATTATTTCTTCTAAAGCAGGTGTTTGGCTCCGTAGTTTGCTTTTATACAGCCTTAAATTTAACATACAGAGGAAGATTCTGGAAAGATTGAGCAAGCTATATTTACAAAGTCCCAAACCCTTTCCTCAGACTTTCCTCTGAAGCCATGCCACCAAAGCAATGCCTGATCCGGGGGACCTGAGGGGGGCGAGACAAATGGCTAATGAGAACGACAGACGTGATACCAGCCAACCAGTTAAAACGACTGGATGGTGTGCTTCCAGTCCTGTCTGTTCCACAGGGACTAAATATGTGAGAACATTTAATTCATTAGCTGCTAAAGGGTGTAAAGGTGATTAGTAAATCAAACATGTGACCCTCTCTACCTTTAAATGAACTTTGATGCTAACATAAGGAAATGTTTAGTCTCAGTCATTCAGTTAAGATGTGTCAGAATAACTCCTGAATGACTGGAGATTAAAACTGTAGACACAACATGGAAAACATGGATGTAACCAAATGCACCATGTCTAGTTTTTCTAACAGATCAAAGACGCCCGACGTGCACTGTTAGGTAAAAAGGAAAATATAGATCTGCATCTACGGAGGCTCTCCAGATGCAGGCCAGAGATTGTTGAAGAGGATGAACTTTTATACAAAGGTCGGTTTCATGTTTTTTGAGGGACTGTTTCATCCTGTCAGGTGGCAAGAGGTGGACAGCTTGAAGTTGCCACTCAGCAGGGTGGAGTGGATGGCTGTGTGTATGCGTTTGTGTGTCTCAGGGAGGATCAAGCAGGGTTGCGTTGCAGGCGGGGAGCCTGGCTTAGTGTCTGCTCAGTGCTGTGTGAGTGTGTGCTCCAGTAGACTGGCTAACAAACACGGCCACGGCTGGAGCAGAGCCATTTCACAACACGGGGAGGTTGGCACAGGGTATTATGCAGAGCAGTGTATTAGTGTGTATGCAAGGAACATTGTGTTTGTGTGTTTTTGTTCTGTATCCTCTGAGCAGAGCCAGCAGAGGCCTTGGCAGGGCATCCCACCATGGACACATGACTGACAGCATATAATCCACTTCTTAGAAGACAAAGCAGCTGCAAAATAGCCAAAGAGGTTTATAACTTTTACACACATTTATTTACTTATACAGGCTGCATGATGTCCGCTGTATTGGTCAAACCCTGAGGACCACATGTGCACAATACATATGCTCTTCCTTTATGTTAGGAGTGAATTTAACTTAAAAAAAATGCTCAAAACTTTATTGTTAGACCAAAATGAGGTATAAATAAATCATCCTTACAGCTGTCGTTAAGGCTTTACACAGAAATAATTATAAATACAAACAGAAATAGATGCTGGAATAAACAAAGGACTAAATTAATGCTTTAAGTTGATGAGAATAATAAATAAAGGAAAAGGAAAGCCACTACAACCAGTATTATCTCTTAAAATGTAACTTATTTACCCCATACTTGAGCCATGTACTGTTGTCTTTTTCCTTGTACAGTATGTTTTACCAGCAGCCTCTATATGACTGTATTTTTGTGGGGAAATGAGGTCAGAGTTAGAGGGGATAGACCCGCGTCAAAGGGCCTCAGGCCACGATTTTAACCTGTGCCGGCTGTATCAAGGAGCTGCAGCCTCTGTACTTTAACTGAGTTAAAAGATTGGTACACATTTTATTTAAAATTACTTCACCCAAAAGATGAACACATAAAACCAAACTAATCACAAGGGATAATGTGATATTAGTGTCAAAACAGCAAAACCTTTACGTTTGCTGTCGCTTTAACAAAACAACGCTGTAACCTTCAGATAATCTAAAGGTTTTCTGTCTGTATGAATTAATTATCTGTTACTATGACTGGTGTGAAAAACACAACACACCAAGCTGCTGCATCATCAGTACGACACCGACGATGTTATTAGGTGTCTAACTCTTATTGTACACTATGCAGGAGTCTGCACAGACGCCATGATAGTCATTCAGATATCTTTCACATTGATAGCTTACAGTTTCTGCATAGCTGCTCGCGGTACACACACGCTTGTGTTCTTTGATTCTTTTTTTTTGCATGCTTGTCACTGAGCCCTTGAACAGGCATTGTAGGATAAAACCAGTTCAAAATGCTGCATATGTGCATGATAAGATTTCAAAATGTCACAGTGTGGAATCTCAATTTAAAATATGTTAATTGCATTTTACCCTGCTGTGGTTTGCAGAGTGAGGGCTCACTCCCACGGTCTCATTTTCCTTCACAAAACACTATCAAAGCTTTATAAAAACAGAAGGACAGAAACTCACCGGCAAAGTTTTTATTCTTTATGGGTGTCAGAACGTAAAGTGAAAGAAAAATATGTAGGAGGAGGAGGAGAGGAAGTCACATAGAAAGAGGACACGGATGCCTGTAAGGTGGCCGCTTCATGATAATGAGCATGATTTTGTGTCCGTCTGCTGTCCTGTCTGGAGGTTTCGTCACCTCTGGATAGAAATGCAGGCAAGCAACGTCGCGTTCATCACTGTCATTAATACAGGAAGAGATGTTACCAGTAAAGAATTATATAAAAAAAAGAGATTCTGCAGAAAACAGGAGTAAAGCACATCTATCCACCGGATATTAAGACATACATTCCCATAACAATGCCAGTAAATTTATCCTGGAAGGAAATGTTATACGCCTGACTGACCTGAAGAGAAGACACGCATACACTTCACACAGCATCTTTCACTCCTCAGAGGTTTAAAACTAGAGGGAAAAAGAGAACAAAACTTCCTTTTGCCCGTCACCATAGAAACCATTTGCTCCCCTGATGGCAATAAAAGGAGCAAATTGCTGAGATGTAGGGTGGAGCCATGAGGGACAGGAGTGCATATGAACACACACACACACACACACACACACACGTACACACACAGCCCGCCTTGCCTCAAGATCTCCTCAGTGCCACACAATGATGCAAAGATCTGGACATTGATTGTGAGGCAAAATGAGTGTTTGGACGTGCGAGCTTGTATCTCTGTGTGTGTGTGTGTGTGTGTGTGTGTGTGTGATGATTGGCTGTAAGACCCAGAGGGCTTTGTTACTCTTCTGTTGTCATTCTGATCTGGGCTGCCTCTAAAACCCTACAGCACTGAAGCATGTCAACACCTGCGTCCAGACGGCGAATACACCGTGCAGCCATGTAGATGTGGAAGTCGTACGCGGCGGCGTGCTCATCCCATCTTCCTCTTACTAAAGCAGCAGTTTTGCAAGAGATTACATTTCTTAACAAAGTTAGTCTTTTCAGGAACACGCTTCAGATTTGCTACAGAAAAAAAGAATAAATCCCATGTTCAACGGGCAGCATGTGGCGTGTG
Organism: Kiunga ballochi; assembly: GCA_037177335.1. Taxonomy (NCBI): domain Eukaryota; kingdom Metazoa; phylum Chordata; class Actinopteri; order Atheriniformes; family Pseudomugilidae; genus Kiunga; species Kiunga ballochi. Next base: position 26,955,899 of record JBAMIG010000001.1, read on the forward strand.
TTTGAATCATTTCAGACCGGATGTGCGATCAGTCAGCGGATTTGACTCGCTGGTGTTTGAGCTTTTTTTTTTTACTTTTAAATGAAAAGGCATCATGGTGGGACAGTGGTTAGCACTGTGGCCTCACAGCAAGAAGGTTGCTGGTTTGAGCCTAGGCTGGGGAGGTTTGTCCAGTGGCCTCTGTGTGGAGTTTTGCATGTTCTCCCCATGCATGCGTGGGTTCTCTCCGGGTTCTCCGGGTTCCTCCCACCCACAAAACATGCATGTTAGGATAATAACTATGGTTAAAAAATGATGCTTTGTATAAAAGCGTCTGCTAAATGACTGTATAGTAAAGCATAGTATGGTATAGCAACAAGAAAAGTGAGACATCACCTGAATTCAAGTAAATACATGTGTGTGAATCCTGTCTAAGAGGTTAACTCCACTGTTCTGAGCATGCTCGTTACCTTTTCCCACCATGATGCATGCGCAGTCTTCTGCCTCCTGTCTTTCATTTTCTATTTTTCTCCTCTTCCTCAGCTGCAGAAAACAGTATAGTAGTATGAACAAGTTAGTTTAATCAAAAACTGTACTTGTTATCAGGGATGTCCCGATCACATTTTTTTGAGAGTCCGAGTCATTAAATTTTGAGTATCTGCCGATACCGAGTCCGGATACGATACTTCAGCAATGCAGTAATGTGAAAAAAAAAAGAGCATCTCCCGCTTATATTTTAAGATTTTTAATAAAAATCTTAAAATATAAGCTTTTGGTGAATGTCCGGTAGGAGGGTGTCGGTAAAGTAGTGAGGAGAAGGCAACTCATAGCGTGGCTCCAGGTGCTCCAGGAGACGGTGAAAGCCAACGTTTACAACCACAGAAAGCGGCTGCTCATCCAGTGCAATAAATTCAGCTGTCTTGGCTGTGATCTTTTTTGGCATTTTCGCTGTCTGGAGGCAATTTCTCTTTGGTTTTTAAAGTATCTTTCAGTGTCGGCTGACTCTGTTTTTTTCTGAGTCGCCGCACTAAACTCTGAATATTGGACAGGGTGTTTATTTTCAGGTGGCGTATCATATTGGTAGTGTTGAACAGCTCTGTCCTTTCCACCATGTGAGATGCCTATTTTGCACAGATTATAAGTGGCTGTTGCACTGCCTTCGCTGTCCAGATTAAAGTAGCGCCAAACTGCTGACATATTTGCTGTATTAACGCGACACGTTTGCCGTAAATTGTGACGGTACGGTGTTATTTCAGTCTTTGCAGCAAATATTGCCTATTATAGCGGAACGTTTTTAAATGAACGCTAACTTAATTTTATTCCGTGTGGCAATATTTCTTTACGTCAAAATTATTTTAAAAAGTGAGCATGGTAATGCTTGTTATTTCATAAGGTTAAGTCCGATCATTTGAAAATGACGTGATCGGCCCCGATTTCCGATCACGTGATCGGATCGGGAGATCCCTACTTATTATGTAGTTTTTGTTTGAAATAAACAGCGAGAGGCAGGAAGTGGTTCGTTTATCTCCAGTATCCGTCCATGCATCCTGTTAATCATCAGTGGATTTAAGAGAAGGCGAATATGTTTCTTCCCATGTTTGCTTCCATGAAAACTTTAATTAGGAATGAATGTTTTCATGTAAATTCCAAACAGAAAACTTTCATATGGAATGACTTAATTAAAAATGACAAAACATCGTGTAACTGTTACCATGGTTGCACTAAAAGAGCTTGAATATCTGACTTGGCTAGCCCTGGATGTGAAACAGACTCTGTCCCATACACAAAAAGGACTTAAAACCACTGGAATTATATTTATATAATAAAGTCAGACACTGAAAGTTAAATTTAGCTGCAAATAATTCTTCTCTAATCCTGAATATCTGAGTGGAACTCGGGTATACGGGACTCCCATCTCGTTTCTTTAAAGACGTTCCAGCTCCTATGAGAGAGCTGAATATCTGAGCAGAGAAATGGATTCATAGAAGCTGAAAGATGACCACAATCTAGATATGCCAGCACAATTTGGTACGTTTATAAAGAATGGTTTGAAGACACTAAAAAAAATGTAAAGTATCCAATATAAACAACGGTATTGGTGACACGACCTCATTTCTGTAGAATGTCTGGTTCTTTTTTAAAGTATCATCAGGTTTAGATTACAAACAATCATTAAATGATCAAAAACAAACAGATCTATTAAATGTGAGCTATGTTTACAGTATATGCATGCTGTCTACAGCATAGTCTGTATGCATGCTAGAGATTTATGTGAAAGTTAGTAGTTTTACTCCTAACTGGCTTCTAACACACAAATATTTCATTCATTGATAGGCGACGATGTCTGGTAGTGATTGATCAACATTCAGGTGGACACCAGCGGCAAATTAAAGTAAGTTAAAGAGTCACCTGGCAATTTCTGTATCTGAAAGTGAGAGATTAAAAGGTGAGAAGTGAAAGAGAAAGAATGAGAGAAGAGGGTGGTGAAGGGGTGGAAAACAGGGAAGAGAAAACGCAGGCTAAGCTTGATCAATAGTCATTCTCTGCGTCTCTGTAGACGATTATCTCCCCTCTTGTTATTTTCCTTCCACTCTATTTCCCTCCGTTCTCCTCTTCTGTTCCTTCTGCACTTTTCTCCTTCAGATTCTCATCTCTCCCTTTTATTCCTGCCTCATTTTCACTTTGATGCTTTTCTCTCAGCAGCTCTGCTCCACGCTTTCAGCTCCGTCCTCTGCACCCTCTCATTTTCTCCCCTTTCAACCCATTCCATCTCTCTTATCCACCTACTCCAACCTATCCTACCTTCATGCTGTGAATTCTCCCCGTTTCTCAAGATTATCCTCCATATGGTGTTCAACGAAATGGTCAGCAAATAGGGTAACACCAGATGAACATTGAGAACAGAGCTATCGCTGTGTCATAAGCAGGATGTACTTGTCTGATTTCCCATTAAAACCATCACTTAAGTGTTTCTGGGATATTTTAAGTCCCCTTTTGATGAGATGCTGGAAATGAATGTGTTTGTTAAATGTCAAGTATGCCTGTACAACGAGTGTGTAACACTGTGTGTGTTCCTGTGTGAGCGGTTGCTAATTCTTTGGACTCATTAGACTAATTGGACAATCTGCAGAGAGCTCCGCATTGATCCTAGCTGTTAAGTTTCCCCTCCCTTTGAACATTCACTGTTTTTTTACTCTTACTTCTTCCTTAAATGGGCACATCTCTTTCTACTTTTTCATACAATCTTCGGCACACTCTTACTTTCTGGCAGAGTAAACTTCCTGCAGTTGTTATCCATCCATCCACTAATTTGCTTTGTCCAGTTCAGGGTCGTGGGGAAACTGGAGTCTGTCCCAGCAATTAGCAGGCGAAAGCCACAGACACATCGCCAGTCCATCGCAGTGGAGTTGTTATAGTCTTACCTAATGCCGGTAAGCCTCTCAATGATACTAAATCTATTCATAAATAAACTTAGAAGAACTGATGGTTGGATATGATCAGTTTATGCAACCACAGGTGATGGGAACTGCACACATAGGTTTCCATTTAAGCATATTTATGTGAATGACACTATACTGGGGTACTTACAGAAACTACATGATGCTTATGACACCATCTAATTCTTAATTACAACTTATTTTTCTTATAATTCAAAGAAATGTATATAAAAGCTTAGAAATATGGAGTCTTGTGCAGTCTATGTAGTCATTTACTGGCCACTTCATTATGCTACTTGTTAACACAGCTAAAATGAGCCGTGTCATAACGGTGAAGAAGACTTGCTGAGGTTAACCCCTTATGACCGGATGTCTCATATTTGATACATACTGTTTATGAGACATGTTGCATCACTTTATGGCAGAAACTTCACTCATAATGTTGTTGTTTACCACATGATACTGGTCTCCTGG
>JBAMIG010000001.1:27040586-27055631 GCA_037177335.1 Kiunga ballochi
ATTTAAAGGGTTTAAAAATTATTTAATTATTTAAAAGTGGGAAAAATACTGATGCATTGAAGGTTTTTATAGCAGTTTGTTTGGACGTGTACATTTTTGGCTTCAGGGTACGGAGTGTGACTTCTTACTGGATTACTGGGTTAAACAATGCAATGTAAAGTCACTTATTAGATTTTTGTTTATTATTATTTTTCCCACTATTCATAATTGCAGCTGTTACCCCCCTGAAAAATTTGTCAGGAGCCGCCACTGCTCATGAAGGAGAAAAATATTAAATATACTTCAGGGAAGAACTAAAAATCTCATTTGAATACTGTAGTCAATAGCTCCACAGACCCAACGAGTCATTTACATAGAAATGACAACAAGTCTCTATGATCCAATCTATGCCCCCTCTGAGGGAGTTTAGAGGTGACAGTACAAACGGCAGCCGAGCAGAGGAGTGTGAATCAAAGTGTGTGTGACAGAATGAAGACAGAAAGCAGTGGTGAGAATAATTATACGTGTACCTCCTTTGAGTCCGACGTGGCGAGGTAGATGACACTCTGTTGACAGGTTCCATCTTTACACGCAGGGAGGAGGTGGTCTTGGTAGCCATCACCATCTGCCAGGAAGAGACGCAGGAGGAGATCAAGGAGCAGCAACGTTGGATTGAACCAAAAGAAACGCGTCAGGCTTTGTTTCTCTAAAACTGTGCTATTTTAATATTTCCCCTCCATCTCGACGCCTCGGATCGGCTCTGGAGCTGGCTTTGAGTGCAGCACACTTTCTGGCAACAAAGGAAATCATTGCAATCTTTTCCTTCCTCCTGCACACGAGTTGGATCACAGGAACACCTGCCTGTTCTCCACAAGCTAACACAAAACCAAAGCGGCACTTGTCTCTTTGAAGCCTCTGACACAAAGAAATACTTACTCCATTCGTCCCTCATTGCCAGCAATTATAGTCATTTCAATCAATCTAAGCAAAGGGTGCTGATCTGGAGAGCAGGACTCTCTTTAATCAAAACAATAAAGAGTTTGAATAAATAAAAAGAAGCATATACATTATAAAACCATCTTTAATAGCCGATGGAAGCAGAGATTGATTTAATAACATTTAAAATCAGTGATAACAGACACTATAATGATTTACAGACTAGTTTTTATGTTATCAAGTCATAAAGCAGAAACAACAAACAAATAAATGAAAGTTGAGACATTACAGAAATCAGCATATCAGGTCCTCAGGGGCCACCGTTCTCAAAGTGGGATTTGTGAATAAAAACGAGGTGACTTGTCTTTTAATAGCTACACTTTGTGATCATTTAATATTACTTGTTTGTTTGCACATTTTCTCCATCAGAAGGGGTTGCTGGCCATAAAAAGCATGAGAGCTCCTGCTTGAGGCCCACTGTCCTGCATTTCAAATGTTCCCCTAATGCAGCACACGCATTGTCATGCTGTCACGTTCTGTCTATTGATTAGCCGTTACTGTGAGTTCAAACCCAGCGAAAACCTCCAGGACCCTCCAGAACTATAACTGTAAAAGCTCCGACCATCTCCCCCTCTGTTCATCAACACTGGTTTGTGTTAGTCTTTCATTTAGATGGAGGCGAAGCAATCAGGATTTCTTTCACTCCATCAGCAGAGACTAGTAGCTACATTAACCTTTAATCAAATATCGCAGTGCAATTCAGAAATAATTATAATGATCCTTTATTTAGATAAAAGGCTCGTCTTTGTGTTATTTCTATTCTGACACACAAAATCAGCTAAATGTAGACGTTTGTGTGAATAAACGTCTAATAATGTCAGCAGGTTAATACAACACTCTGATAGTTGACTTGTTTGAAGAACATTTTCACTGCAGATATTTTTCACCTGTCAAACGTGCGACGTCTCAGGTGTTATAGTTACATAACTCAGGATTCACCCAGTCATGACTGAATGTGACCTAACAGTAAACCAAGCATCTGCAGGTTTTTCTCTTAGACATGTTTAGAAAAGGAAAGCTCCAAACATCAGAAACCTTTTGGGTTACATTGTGAGACGAACTGATGATAAAGTGTTAAAGCTTCTGATTGCAGTGAACCCGAATCTGCGTCAGCAGAGCAAAAACAGACACCACCCAAACAGATGTTGTGCCATGTGGAAGCAGAACACTGGAGGACTCTGATGATGAATGACAGACGAAAGCAGGAAGGAGGAGAAAGCCAATGTGGCTGTCAGGGCAACTGAGCGAGAGACAAGTGAGATGATCAAATACACATTACAAACAATAAGTCAACATTCAGTCATTTAGGATGAATTTACAGGATACACTCACACCCCCATGTCCTGCAGTTTGATAATGGGATATTATAATAGCTATTTCTCATGAATAAAACAAAAAACACCAGAGAAGTAACAAAAAAGAACTAGCATGTCTGAGCGTATAGCATGTTTATATCTGTTTATTTTAAGTATCTATGCTGGAATAAAGAGCGTTAGTCATTGTGAAAATAACTCTTATGCATCTGTTGATGAGAAGTCGTGTGCTGTGCATCACTTAAAGGCCATTAACAGTGAGAAAAAGTGTCTGGAAAACAAACTCAGCCTCCATGTTTGCTGTTTATGAATTCTGCATCTAAGATAAACATCTGAAATGTTGCAGTTTAGCACTAATGCAGACGATCTCCTGTGCCTTTTCTGACCCGTGGAGCTGGCCAATAGGAGCAGCTTATGCTCATGCTGTTTATTTAAGCTCCAGTTAAATAAAACACTTTATTCAAATACACATTTGGCTCATTTAAATTATGACTATAAACGCTTAAATGCCTTGTTTTGATTCATTTCGTTTGATTTAAACTCAAGCATTGTGGTAGTTTTAGGAAGATCATGTCAGACCATTCCTATTTTCACTTTTTCCTTCATCTAAAAAAGGAAACTAACAAATAAAAAGGATGACATATCTGACCTCTGACCTGTTTAGTGCAGCATAAAGGACTTATGAAAATTAGCCTCTGTGAAGCTGTGTCCATTAAATCTTACTCCTTTGACAAACGGTCACCTCGCTTTTCTTTACAATGACCGAGGATTTAGACGTGTTTTCTGTTCATTTATAGCTCAGGATTAGTTTGCTCCTATAAGCAGCACAGCTGTGACTGTAAAAACGCTGCTTTCACAACATCTGCACTTCAGAAAAACTCAGATCAGAGAGAAATAATGTCGATATCACCTGACTGGAGTTGGGATGAGTTTTACAGATTTAAACATCCATGATTCAGGGATGTCTGAAAAGATGAGTTGCTTTATTAGAGATGTAGGGCTCGGTGTCACTGAGGCTTCTCGTGATACTGCAGCATCGTTTGCTTTGGCTCAGCTCATCCATCCAGATTCAACGCTGCCTTCCACAGCCTAAATAAGCTCTTACACAAATATGCAGCAGGAGCACTGAAAACATCCATCCATGTGCTGCAGTGTGTAGTTATAGCATCACTACCCGCCTCATTATGTGAAGCAAACACACCACAACATAAAGAATGTGGACGTGTTTCACGGTGCAGGTAAAGGTAGAGGTGTGTTGCAGGAGAGATCCTGGGAAAAGGAAAACAAAAAGGACAGGTAGACGTAGTGGGACAAAGAGTGAGCTTTGATTTTGTCTAATAAAATGGTCATCAGTCATCGTTCTGTCTCTGATGCTTCGGTTCTGATACACAGACACCACAATCGTCCCTCCCTTTGTTCCATCCGTCCTCTCCTTTATACATATCTTCCATCATCCTCTCTGTTCATCCGTCTCTTACTCCCATGTCCCCCATCACTTGTCCTCTTTGGCCCTTTTCAGTGTCTTCTCCTTTCCTACTACAGCTTTCTGCATTTAGAGTTAGTCTCAATCCGTCTTCCTCCCTTTTATCCACAGTCAGTATCTCCCTCTTTCTCTCCCTCCTGCTGATGAGGCGTGGTGTGATGGAGATTGGCTGAGAGAGTCGTGGAGTGAAGCCACAGTTTTGGGTAGAAATGGAGGCAGGAAGGAGAGAGGATGTGTGAAATACAAAGAAAACGGAGGAAAACTAATGTGAAATGAAAAAAAAGAGAAGTAGCTGAGAGGTGGGTATACAAAGATCTATTACAATGCAAATCAGAGCAAGCACAAACACAGTGAGGAAGTTATTCTGAAGGCTTTCTCTCATCAGAAATACATGAAATGATATGAAAACAGATGTAAAGAAATGTGACCTCCAGGTCTGAAAAGGAGGCCACGGTGTAATTTCCTGTAATTCCTCTTATTTCAAATATATTACCTGAGAAAATCTGACTTTTTTTTCCAATATTTTCCTTAATATTTAAGGATCTCACACTTTAAGACTCAAATACATGGTGTGATATTCATTTTGAGTGTGTGTGTGTGTATGGTTGTTCGTCTCTGTGTGTTAGCCCGGCGATGGACTGGCGGCCCGTCCAGGGTGTACACCCGCCTCTCGCCCGTTGACTGCTAGGATAGGCTCCAGCCCCCCCACAACCCCGTTAGGGACAAAGCGGTGGATAATGGATGGATGGATATTCATTTTGTAAAAGTTACTCTTACTAATTTGATGTAAATAAGTCAAACCAGGGCAACACGGTGGTGTTACTGCAGCCTCACAGTAAGAAGGTTGCCAGTTGTGCAGTTTGCATGTTCTGTCCGTGTTGGCGTGGGTTCTCTCCACAAACACGCCGGCTTCCTCGAACACATGCCTCTTAGGTTGATTGGTCTTTTTAAATTGTCCTTAGGGGTGAATGAGTGTGTGACAGGCTGTTCGTTTCTCTGTGTTGCCCTGTGTTGAACTGGCAACCTGTCCAGTGTGATTGCTGGGATAGGCTCCAGCTACCTGCAACCTTTCATTGGACTAAACAGTTCTGATAGATGGATGACATAGAAAATGAATGAATGACTTAAACTAATTGCAAATAAGTCACCATTATCTGATCTCTCAGAGCCATTCCTCATATCTACAGCTGTGGTTGTGAAAAGGCTGAACTATATCCGCTTGTTTTGCATACCTTTCATCTCACACAGTGGCGAGCCCTCTCTCTGCCCCACCATCATTATTTCAGTGTTGGCTGAACTCATTTGTCCTCCAATAGTCGATGCCAAAAGCCCAGGAAAGCTTAGGTTGCTTCCATAAACAGCCGCAAAATTATTAAAAGCTATTAATTATGAATATATTCAAAGTGCTAATTAGCATGTAGATTGCTTTGGGTCACACACTGTACTGCAGACACTGGAATAATTACTGTTTTTGACTTTTACCATCAATGCAGGACTCTCCTGTGTTAGATATATACTACATAAAATTCCATGCATAAAAAGGAAAATTAATGTCAGGATAAGAAAACTTTGAGTCTAGGAGATGGGTGCAACATGAAGACGGTATCCCTAAATGTTGTGGATTTTCACATATTGATGTAATAATTACATTTTTGCCTTAATGAAAGCAGTGCAGGCCAAAGAGCTACATGTTTTCCCATCCAGATGACATCTTTTGCAGAAATAACCTCGCTTATCTCATGCAGACACTGCTACTTTGCTTACTGTAGCTATAGCTTCCTAATAAAACACTCTTTATTCCAGGAGTGTCCTTAAAAATATTAAAGTTTCTCAACACACCTGACCCAAATTTAAGTCATTGTGCAGGTTTTAATAGGCTACTGGGTCAATTTGAGTCGAATAAGGTTTGAGGGGAAACAATGAGATGCAGGACTGCAGACCTCATAGGACCAAACTGAGTAGCTCATATCAATGCACATGCATGCCACAAGATGATAATGTCTACTTAGGTCTTAACAAGTTAAGCAGCTCTTTTATACCTCTATTTAAAAAGGTACATCCATTTGTCAGGAAGACTGAGGCAGAGGTTAGGAGATAAAGAATGGTAGAGGAAGAAAGCAGCAAGTGCTGGTTAACAAGACAAGACATGACATTAAGTAAAATAAAAAAAACCATGGTAATGCATGAAAAGCTAGCGAGTGGTGGTTGAGGGGAAAAAAGGAAGGCGGTAAAGAGAGAGAGGTGAGATTTAACATGATATAACAAGATGAGTGAAGAAAGGATGCCCGAGGGAAGAGCAAAGAGAGCTGGGCTGTTAACATGCTGACTTACCTGCAAGTACACACACTTCCTCACACACACACACACACGTGTAGCCACACATGGCAAGAAGACAGGCACTCCCATTTGAAATATCACTTCCAAACATATTCCCATCTCGCCGTCTCACAATCACCCCATTTCTGCAGAGCAGCTTGGCTGCAGTCTACCTGCACTGATGGTAGGTGACACACTTGGATGTGGAACTTCGCCGTGCTTTACCTAATGATGAATTATGCATCGAGCGCTGTCACTTTGAAAAATGCAATTACCTCCGTGATAAGGCAGATGGTCGTGTTTTGTCTGGCATATGCTGTGCATCTATTAGAAGAGTTGTGCTGGAAACGGGACTCGCGTGGACAGATTACCCTCACGCATTCATGAGCATTCAGAGACATAAAAAGATTAGCCAGTATGTGCTTTTATTGGAAAGATGCAACTGATTCCAGGGGTAGAGTCTAATTATATATGACAAACACGGCCTAACCAACCTCCTCAAAAGGTGTAGTTACAGATAAACATTTAAGGTTCGATGACAAACCTGACTCCTAAAAACAGGCCGGTCTGGTTTAACTGGGCACTTTTGTGTGAATAAGATTTTTACTTTCAAACCTGAATATTTAAAAAAGAAACTTCCCATGTGACCCGTATTATCAGCAAAACACAAGATAGTGTGACAGACTACTTCACAGCTGCTTGTTTCAGACGCCACTATGTAATAACTTAGAAAGGGATGCAGGAGCTGATGCTACAAGGCTGCTTCCTCCAGTAGTTCAAATCTATTCAGCTCTTTATTAATACACAATGTAAAAGTACAGCTGAAAATGTATTACTATTGTCACAGGAGGTACTGAAGTAGAGGAGAGCAGGGGAAAAAACTTCCCGATGTCCATGGAGAGGCCAAGCTTTTCGAATTAGACTGATTTGCCTTTAAATATGCTTTTCAGTGCAAAGCCGCTGCCGCTAACTAAATTAGCTCGTCCAGGTGAGTTCAAAGATAAAGCTGAATATTTATTATGAAAGAAAAGCAGCAGACCTGCAGGCAAGGTGTAAAAAAACAATGCAAACAAAATGATATACATTTAAAAGGAGGTGGAAAGTAGGTTTTAAAAGAGCAGTCGGAGTTATTATGGATAGTAATAACACGTTGCAACATGTCGTAATTACTCTCATTTAAATTCTGCAGCTTCTGCACAAAGAAACATGAGAAAAAAAACTATTCTGTAGTAGACAAATACATTTAATGAAAAAAAGGCTCGGAAAGGTGTAGATGGAAGGAGAGAGTGAGAATTGACAATATGATGTGTGATGGAAATAATTCCCACTCCATATCACACAGAGATGAAAGGCTCCTTTCTGCTCCGTCTCTCATTCGCTCCTCTCCTCTTATTTCTTTATCCTTGCTGTCATCTTGTCCTCATCCCTCTTCAGATCATCTATGCTGGTGCTTCTTTATTTTATCTTCTTTTATATCCCTCTTTGCGTCACCTCTGAAATGTGCCATTTACCCCCGGCCCATCATCTTCCTCACCGACACTCCTCGCTTTTATTCAACCTTCCTAAAGTCATGGATTGAATTTATTCAGGTAGAGTCAAGGTGTGCGCTAATTAGCTTGGAGGCACGCTGAAAACAGGCTGCGGTTTTACAAAAGTGTACGCAAAAATTTACTACACTAAGAATAAAAAGACACGGACTGATTCAATGAGGCGGAGGACAATTGTGAGCATAAACAGAGGGAAGAGGCAGCCTTGGCTGGTTTTACTTAAAGCAAGCATGGAGGCGAAGGAACCCAAGTTGCTTCTTTCATTTGAACAGAAAACATAGTTTCCTGAGTGAAGGTGGAACACCAAATGCACAAGGCCTTTTTGGACACATTAACATTTTCAAAGATTTCATCATCCGAGAACAGACATCGGTACTCGTTCAGCTTTGTTATTTCCTGTCAGGTCTGATTTCCTGACTTATACTGATACTCTCCTTCAGGTTAGTTGTTTTTAAAACAGACCCTAACCCTGCTTTCCTGTCTGCATGACGATGTGGAAGTTCAAGAAACTCCTGAGAGACTAAAAACTGTGGCATTAATTTGCTTCAATCCAAGGTCTAAATCAATTAGTAGAGTGTAAAATCACCTCATTCAGCTGCTGTTTAGAACAACACACCTTTAATACATCCTCTCCACATTCGATTGGTCCATGATTGGTGAAAAAAAAACCAATATGATGTTAATAGAAAAAAATACTACAATCCAGGGGAAGATAGTTGGTGCAATATGCTGTAAAAATGCAAGTGACATCTCACTGTTTGGATAGGAGAAAGAAAATATAACGGTGAGTATGATGTAAATGGGGGTTACTGAGGTAATCAAGAATAATAGAAAGAGTGACAGAGGAGGGGTTATATAAAGCAGAAAGGATGAACAAGAAAAAGGCATTAGAAACTGCTTTGCTCAGGGTGGATTAATATAAGCAGGACCCTATATAAGGCTTCAATCTAATGAGGTCATTCATGCAACAACTTAGAGTCTAACAGAGGGGTGTGTGAGGGAGAGATTAAAGAAAAAAGGAAAGTTTAAGTCAAGATCAAATTGAACAAAAAAATAAATAAATAAAGAGAGAAGAAATAAACAAAAGAGCTCTGCCCACAGAGAGACACGCCTGTACACAAAGTTTTCTAGCAAAGCACGCACACGGGAACATCGGGGCACATCGGGTCACTTCACCTTCGGCTCTGGGATTATTACCAAACTGAGAACTTTGCTCCCTAAATATTTCATGCCCCCCCCAAGCTGCATGAGATTAACCCATTACGGCCTGATGTGGCATTTTTCATCCATACTGTTCCCTTTATGAGAGCAACTTTACACAAAACCCAGTTGTTCACCATATGATACTGGTCTCTGCTGAATACCAGAAAACAGAAGATTACAGGAATAATTATGACCCATTCCAAAGGGTTTCATAGTAAATATACAGAAAAAATAAATAGTTGTTTTCCAGAGCTTTGTTGAAGGGTCCAATAAAGTTTCCAGATTAAAAACTTGGATCTTTCTGTCCAGTTCTTCCGAATTCAGGCATTAAGGGGTTAAAGGACTAATCCTGCCAATAAGGACGTGTTTATCAGCGTAAGGATGTTTTGTGTCCGTCTCACACAGCTAATAACAACCTGAGCTAAAAGGTCACAAAGTGAAAGCATAAAAACAACAGAAGACATGCCAGAGTGACATGAACTTGTTAAGATAATAAAAATAGCTTTTATTAGACCTTTGCAACAGTGAAAGAAACGTCATTTAACACAGATCAGTGTTCGCTGCCTGTATTTGATCATTCAGGATACACACTTGTTTTCAACAGGAGTTTATGGGAAAACAACTTACCTGATCCCTTTTATCAGGTCCTTTTAGATCCCTAATCTTGGAATAATGAGCTCGTTTTTGATTTTTTTAAGGTAACAGGAACTTAGAGGTGGCAAATGCCTGGATGGGAAAACTGCTATTATGCTGAATGTAACCCATGTAGCTGCTCTGGCCTGGTTGATGCTGCAGTTTAAATTGTGTTGACTTAATTTGTATCTAATAGATGGATTAAGGCCATATAAACCGTCTGAAGATGCAGACAGAAAGGATTTTACTTCAGAAAATTATTATTGGCTGAAAAGTGTAAAAATCCGTTTGTAAAACAGAAACACCACATTTCCTAAACCCTGCAAGGTGTTATTAAAGCAAAAACAAGAACCAGACACAGTCTGGGTGTATCAGGAATACTTTGTATCTGCATTAGGTAAAAAAATAAAAAGCTACACATAATGGTTTTATATCTATTGATGACTTCATTAGGAGGTAACGCATATTGAAGATTTCTTACTGAGGTGCTCCCTAAGCACAAGCTTATTGGACACCTGTTTTCCATCCTACCTCTTCTCTGAGCTTCTCCAGTTATATCAGTCTTACATTGACTCTTGTCCTATGCACGCCCCTTCTCCCCCCCCCAAAAAAGTCCTATTGGGTTTCTTTGCCGAGTCAGACAATCATTAAAAAGTGTCTGTAGATTTCTACTTGTTAGTGTCTGAAGGTCGCTCAAAGCCTATATTACTGTAAAGTGATTTACTAAGAGGCACACGGCTTTAATGTGGAAAGTTATGTAACGCTACCTAAATATATAATAAGGTTTATGATCCTAAACTTGAGGTGTGAAATAGTGAGTTAAATTGCAGCTTTTAGAAGCCCTAAAACTTTTCCTGAGCAAAGAATCCAATACCCGAATGAACTGCAAAACGGCCATTAAATGAGCTGTTATGTGATAAGTTGTTGTTACACTGCAGTCAGACTACATGTGACGCTGTATAAAACAACGGTACTCTAAGTAATGACTGACAATCAAAAGATAAGAACAGATGTTTAGCGTGTATGTCTCAGGGAGGAGTTGATGTGTCGGCAGTACAACAGTTACGCATTCATTGAAATTTACAGTCACGATCTTTGTACATTTGTCTGACCTTAATTATGCATTAATTAACATTTAATCAAGACAATGTGTACTCATTTAAACCTTAATGTTATTTGAAAAACCAACCTCAAACAGTTTATGAGTACGAGGTGAAATTGTTTAGATTAGAGGGCTTTCAGTTCATTCCCAGTGACTCTAACAGGGACTATCATTATCCTCCAGCATGTCAGCAATCAAAATCATCCCCTGTGCGCCGTCTTGTACTAAACGTCTCCAGCATGTAGAAGTGAAATGTTTTAATACAGCAAGACTAAGTAGACCTTAGCTCTGTATAACATCTCATTAGCTATGTCTATAAATAAAACATTTTGCCTCATGTACCAAGTTAAATATAACACTGTATTCTCCCACAAGTTGGTGTGAATTCGTCCCTTCCTCTACCCGAGGTGGCAGACAAAACAACCAGGGGACACTTTATCGTACATTGGCTGAAGCCTGGGGATTAAAGAACCAGTGGAGATTTACTGAAGATAAATAGAAAGCTGAGCTGAACAATGAAAACAACTGGAAAAGATTGTTTATGGGGATAAGATGTGGGGGAAAAATCTGGCTCAAAGCGGGATTGTGAGAGTGAATAAGTACGTATTGTGTTGGACTGTTGGCTTGTAAGTGTGTCTAAGATTAGCCTGGTTGGTTATGGGAGAGCGTTTGGAGTGTATGTGTGTATTGTAAAAGGAAAGCTATGTGATGAGAGGATTATAGTGCAACTGACAAAGCCATAAAGACCACACGGCGCTATGTGGAATCCTCTGAAGCTTCATAGTTTCAAATGGAAAGGAGGCTTATAGAGAGAAATCCTGATGTAGTGCACACACAACTGTGATTACATGAATGTCAAGCCACTGTGAATGCTTTATGTTCCTGTGTTGATTTTCATTTTCAGCATCTCCATTGCTCTTTAAGAGACAGAAACTCAAACAGAAAAGGATAAATGTGCTTCTCGCTTACCAAAGTCAACAAAGGACGACTGTCCAATCACCTCGGCCTTCGGTGGTGACATAACGTTAGCCCTGGTGAAGTTTCCATCCTGGAGAGAATGACAGTAAAGAGGAGAAACGAGGAGAAACAGGAAGTGTGCAGTTGCATTAATACTCATGCATCCTGCTCTGTAAGGGTCATGAATAAGTCAGATTCAGATAAGATGTGGTGTGAAGGCCACAGCAGACTCAGAAGACCTGCTTAGGGACATAAAACAGGGATGAATACTGTGCTGAAGGTGGAAGGCTTCCCAGCTTCATGAGAACTTTAACTAAGCATGAATAAAGTAAATGCATATAAACATTTTGTGTGTAAGTCTCAGGTTAAGAAGCATGAACACGAGATGCTTCATATATGTAGGAATTCTCCCCAAAATACCACATTCTGCTTTAACCCACCTCATATGAGGTGCTGCTTCATTTCTTTTTCCACTTCAAAACTTCAATAAAGTTTAAAACAAATTTATAAATCATGGCTGCTTTAATTTTATTATTATAAAATCAGTTACTAAAAACATACACCTGCCTGTCTACTCCACATTGTGAAAAAGGAACATTATATGTTATTTAATAAAATAATGACTGACGTACTATATCTACTTATTGACTGTTATTCCTGGTAATTAAAACCTAAACTGATGAGAGCGGACCTGTGGAGTTTTCCTCATGGTGAATCTATTATTCCTGACGGCACATGAGATTGGGACTATTCAGTGTGTTCCTAGATGGAGGTGCATCTTCATCTGTCACATTAGTGATACTTGGAGCCCCAAAACCCCAAATGTGAGTCTTTTTCTTTAGAACATATAAAGTGTTTTTGACACATTTTGCTAAATCTCACCAGCGTTCCCTTTGAAATGACATGAAGCTAAACTAATCTTAAGGTACCCTGTGAAGTTGCTGAGTCATTTTCCAAAAGAAAACAAATTACAGCAGAAAATATTTTATTCAGAGTGAAAATGAGGCTTAAAAACAAAAACTAGCTGATTAAAAATGATCCCAGAGACCAAATAATGTCTTTAGACCTTGTGTTTTTTACTGACCCCCCCATGCACCAACCTCTGATGACACCATGCCACCTATTGGGACTTAACATGTCACCTGTATCTGATAAAGAACAACACTGCAGCAAATAAAATACCTTTAATGACCACAATGTTGAAGCTTCACCTATAAAAGAACAACTGATGCGCCAGTGCAGAAAGGGCTGCACTGCATATGTTACACAAACAGGAACTGGATGACAGTGTAATCTTTAGACGTGTGGGATGTGTCAAAATAACACCTGTCAGCTACAGCCATTACATGTCTCACCTGATTTCCTTAGAGCTTCCAGCACAAAGCGTTAAACCCAAACCCCCTGACAGGTGCCAGTGCAAGGAGACAATCAGTGCTGCTTATTTCCCTCCTTACTGGTTATTATACCACTGATGCATCTTCTGAACACAGCTTTTTTATGTGTAGTTATGAAATGTCAAGTCGCTGTTCAGCTACGTCTGCAAGTCTAGAGGGTGCAATTCCTTCTACAACTATCCTGCTTTAAGGAGACTTAATCATCATAACCACCGTCTCATAGTTGAGGGTCTAACTCCATCCTGTGACGGGAAGATTGGAAAACTAATTTTAGCTGAGAACCAACCTTAATGTCCTGCCAAATTGATGGCTGGATAGATTTATGATGGTGCACTTCTCCTTAGGTCAGTTAGTTCTTCAATATTTTGACATCTGAATGGAGTTTTTGCATGACTGCTCATCCTTGATATTGTCAGTAAGGATGGATAGATAGGCTCAGATGTCCACATATTGGGATCTTGAGCCGAGCGGCTCTGTTATGGAGAGAACAAAAGAAAAAAAAGCTTTCTTCATTGGAAAGTAAAGCGTTAGTGTGGACAAAGCGTGAAGCATGTTCTTTGCATGACAGCTACATAACAGACTAAAGATAAGAAATGTGTGGGTTTTAGAAATGTAGGAAAAAGTCAATTATATAGTAAAAAAAACTCCATAACAGAATGATTAAGTCTGCATTTGTTTTCATGACTATTGAGTTAAACTTCTGTCATAGCTGTGTTTGTGTGTGTGTGTGTGTGTGTAAGTGTAATGTTAACATCTTCACCTGGTCTGGATAAAACTCAAAGTATTGTGAAAAAAAAAACATGCAGAGCAGAAGTGTTGCTATGTGGATGACCACTTTAGATACTCTTTGAATACACTAGAACTGGTAAAATGGTAAATGGACTCATACTTATATAGCGCTTTTCCAGTCTTATCGACCACTCAAAGCGCTTTACACTATACAGTCACATCCACACACACATTCACACCCCGATAGGCACATCGGGGGGCGGGTTGGGGTTCAGTGTCTTGCCCAAGGACACTTCAGCATGTAGTCAGGGGAAGCCAGAATTGAACTCCCAACCTTCCAGTTGAAAGACAACTGCTCTTCCACCTGAGCTACAGCTGCCCAGAGTAAGTACTACTCCTGTACTCTGCTTAAACAAAACCAGAGATGTCAAACTTTGGTCCCTGGGCAGCTATTCTGCTGCTTTTTATTGTTTCACTGCTTCTTTAAAACAAAGCCAAAGTGGGATTGTTGGTTCACTCTTTCAGTTTGTAGAGCGTGCACGTGCACGCTCTGCAGACGAGCGCGCGCCACAGTGTCAGTGGATTAATTGGTATGAGTTTTCACCTGTGTAAGTTGGCAACATGGCAGCGGGGTGAGCGAGGGAGCAGAAACTTTCCGTTGACCGTTAACCGTCCGTCATCGTCATTGTAATCATCATGAAAGGAAATGTCGCAGGTATAACTCATCAGCTGTAACACGAGTAAACAAACCTTTCTGTTTGATGCTTAGTCAATAAATAAAACCTAAGTATCTGTAATCAAATCAATGTGAGATGAGTCTTCATGGTTGTTAACTCCCTTGTCTTAGCCTGCCGCGGTCATAGACATGGTTTGGGTCTATATGCCGCAATACAACCCATTAACCCTTTTTTGACCACTGACCGAAGTTTTTACTTGCACAAATACTTCAGGAATTACGGTTAAAACGCTCCAACTACAAATGTGTTGCAGTAGTGTGACGACTCTCAGAATCTTGCCTGTAATTACTTGGCTGTAGTGTGGAGGTCCTGTGTTCCACTCTAATGACTACTAAATGGATGAACAGGTCACTTTTTTCTGCTTTCTGGTAGTTTTTGAGTTGTTAAAATACATTATAGGGTTGTGAGCATATGAAGTGCGCATGTCACATCCCCATGTCTGTGCAGACAGCTCTGTCTGGTTTACCTTCAATCTGATGTGTTAGAGCAGGGAAACAACGACGAATAGCATCACAAAAACCCTCAAAGACTTGAGTTTGACACCTGATTTCTAAAAACCACTTAAAACCAGAGTTGTAGTTGACACACACACACACACACACACACACACACACACACACACACACACACACACACACACACACACACACACACAC
>JBAMIG010000001.1:27069844-27080947 GCA_037177335.1 Kiunga ballochi
CATCTGAAGCGCATTTCGATTTGGAACAGCACTTAACGCGCCGACGTATGCGGTCTGCAAATCCACACTTTGAAGTGTGCAGTCTCTGAATTGAGAAACGGCCAGGGTGTACATTCGGACACAGCCTCCCTCTTAAAGGTCATGCCCTCTTATACAGGAAGTAGACTTTTCCTTATAAACTTATGTTAAAACAGTGCAAGTTGTCTTACCCTGATCTCATCTCCACCTTGGTGCTGCAGGGTTTCTGCTACATGCAAATGATCAATATGACACTCCCCTCTGTCCCATTAACCAAATGTAAATGCAAACAGGTGAGTGGGGTAAAGGGAGAAAGGTATCATGGGATTTCTCTGTCCTCTGGGTTTTTTGGAGGGACTTTGCAGGTTGGATTTGCTTCCCACAGATGGCACCACATGCCATCAGATTGGCACCTGAGAAGTTTGTAGTTGCAAAAAATATGTATTCCTAATCCATTTTCATGCCAGAATGAAGGTTTTCAATCAATCAATCGAGAAAAGAATCGTTAGAATGTGTTAGGTAATTAATACACCAAATACCTTTAATAAGCAATTAATGAATGATTATCAGTGATTTGCTGGTCTTACACACGTACAAATACATTTTCACCATTACTGGACATTAAACATAAAACTTCCCAGTGAAAAAAAACAATAAATAAGTCCCATTAAACTCTGCAGACTGGTAAATGGTTGGCGCTGCTTAATATGCTACATATTCCCCTCCTTATCACTTTGGGTTGGAGAACTCGGGGAGGGTGGAAGAGATAAGCAGTCCTTGAGTTATTCATAGTCTCCATCAGGTTTATTAAGGGGATCTGAAGCAATTTAAAGCCCCCCAATGACAGTTTGACTCAGGCAACATTATGTCTTTGTATTTCATTACGTTTAGCTGCTATGTGTGGAATAAAGGCCAGGCTTCTTTTTAGCCTCTACATAAACAGATAGCGGGTCTCAGTGGGGAGCTAAGCCTTAGCAAACACCATGTACTTTCTTTGTCTCTCCATCCATTTCCCTCCGCACAAACTGTACATTTCCCATAGTACAGATCAAAAGGTGAAATGACTTCTCAGAACAAGCAGGCTGACAATATTTCATGATGTGTAACCTGGTATAAATGACTGAGAACATTAGCAGTGAGTCAGCAATCTCACTACAATCAGTTCACCCCTAAGTACCGAAGTAGCGAATATGCCCTGAACAGATATGCTGAAGCATCTGCTGGGAGTACGGTCTGGTTTAAGAAGATGTGTTTGCTCATTTTTCTTTTTCTGGAAGAAAAAGGCCAAACAGTTATCGAGACGTTGCTTTTTTATTCTCTTCATTAGAAAGAAATCTGCTTCCTGGTGTGATGAGGGCAGAACTGTGAAAGTATGATCAGAAAGACCAAGAAGATACTTTAGGTTATTAATTATGCCACATGGAAAAAAAAAATTTGCTGGTAAATCCACATGAAAAAACCTGTCATGAGCCTTTTAAGGAGCATCTAAGTGAACCAAGATGGCAGCTGCAGAGGACCTGCATTTATTTATCATTTATTATTGCCATTTAACAATAAAAACAACCCAAATAATTTTATGTTGACTTGAGTGAGCTGCAGCTAAATTGGAGTGATTATGTTCATTATTAAGGATAATGAAACTGCTTATGTCTCTGTGTTGATCCTGTGATGGACGGGCAGCTTTTGTCCAATGACTGCTGGGATAGGTTCCAGCTACCCACTACTCTGAAGTGGATTAAGTGGTTTGGAAAATGACCTCCTGAATGACTGATAATGAAACCTGATGGAAAAAGGAAAAAGCCCTCTTAGTTTGCAAAAAGCAGATTTGATGTGGGACAAACCCCATTTGAATGTATTTGGTCAGAAAACCTGAATCTTTTATCTGCACGCATCAGCAGAACCCTTATCGGCAGACTCAATTTGATGTGATCACGCCAGCATAGTCAAAGTTTTCAGTGATTTCTTTGAGTTATTCATTCGGTACTGAAGATAAGACATTGTTTTTCAGCTTTAAAACAAAAAACATTAAAACAGTAAAATCAGGTAGAGAAAAAAATCCAATAGAAATGAAAGAAAACGCAAAAAAAAAAAAAAGCCAAGTAAATTGTACAACCTAAAAAGTACTTTATTCAGTACAGGCAGGTCTAAGCACTGGAATAATTTTGGGAATACTGTGTGTCCAGGGATGTTATGCTCAAGCAAGTGTTGTGAGCATTGTCTCTGAGCAGGATTCATCATGCCAAAAGTCACGTGATCGACCAAACGAGGCCTCGTTACGTCACCAGAACGTTTCGAGCAGCATGCGGGAATCTCTTAGGGGCGGGTTGGTTGATCTGTCAATGACCAAAAAGACGTTCAGACGCTGAGGAGACGCGATCGTGGGTTATTGAGAGGAGATTCACATAGAAATATAGGTATATATATATATATATATATATATAGTTTATGATATAAGTTATTATTAGTGTAGGCATATCCATCCATCCATCCATCCATCCATCATCTACCGCTTTGTTCCTAACGGGGTTGCGGGGGGGCTGGAGCCTATCCCAGCAGCCAACGGGCGAAAGGCGGGGTACACCCTGGACGGGACTGGATCATATCTCTAAGTAAAACACAGCAGCAACACATAAACTAGTTGAGGAGCCAAACTCCCGGTGCTCATCTTTTCTCCTGCTGCTGCGTATGAGCAGCGGGAGCCGGTTGGATCTGCGGTCACGTTTCTGTCCGCTGATGTTTCGTGTTAGACATATGAAACCATGAGCGAGTCACTAGAGGATCATGGACCATTCAACTCTGCAACATCATAACTTTCTGAAGAGGTGATTCTGTTAATGAATGAAGCATCAGCTGCTACAGAATTAACAACAAACAGTGATCAATCTGACACGTTGCATCACATTTTACACACAAGGTGCGTGTAGAAAATATGTGAACTGGATCCCCGATTCTACTGTGTTTAGAAACGTCTCCACATCTGCACCAGATGCAAAAACATTATCAGTATCGCCGTTGCCCAGAGGACTTCTGCATGACTACCCGGTGCCAATCCTGCCTGTTCCTGACCTGCTCTCCTTGTCTGATCCCTGGAAAACTGATCTGCTTTCTGTCCCTGACTTTAAGCTCTGCTTCAGCGTCTCTGGTGTTGGACTGCTTTACTGGTAACGACTCGCCTTGATGATTCTTCTGTCTGCCCCCATTGGTGCCTTCGCATCCAATGACTGTTTACCAGGCTTCGACCCTCCCGCCTGTCAGCGACATCTGCCCCCTCTTCACAGGAGATTAGTAGCTGCCCAGCAAATAAAGCTCATTAGCAACAGCTCCTGCTTTTGACTGGATTGCATTTGGGTCCAGACTACAGTCGTTTCAGCTGCTGTGGACAGAATCATCTAAGATAAAAATGTATCCCATAAACATTTGAATTCATTCTGCAGCACATACTTGCTCTAACCTTCAAACATCTGCTTTGCAAAGGAAATTACTGTGGAAAGTCTTAAACACTGACACATTTTCATATTTTGCCGATAGGAGGTATTGCAATCTTATAAAGTGACCTTCAGTAAAGATGTGAAGACTTCCTCATGATTCTGGGACAATTTTCCCTGAGAAATTTGCCCGTTTTCACTCTTTGACTGTCTTTTGTTTTTCATTGACGTGGGAAACAATAAAACATGAAAACACAACAGACTCATCAAATGAAAGTGAAAAAATTGTTCTGTTCTAGCTAAAGACTCCATTACAACGAGGCTTCATGCCGGCAGACGAGACCTGGACTTAGTGGCAACAGGTTTTTCAGAGTGATGGATCGCCCCAACATCCAGACCTCAAAATGATTGAAAATGACGAGGGATCAAGAACGAAGAAAAAAAAAAAGCAGGCAACCAACATTATAAAAAGTTTAAACAAATGTGAAGAAGTACTCCTATTTCCTACCAAATGACAAAAAGCTTGGGGAGAGCATTTGAGGCTGTGTTGAAGGGGATCATTCAAACACTCACCCTTCATTATGTTAGTTTGCATTCATGTTTAGACGTCTTAAAGAATCTGCAATGGTGTGCTCCTCCGCTGTCCTACATCGGCTCTGCACGTGAACACAGCATGCAGCCTGCAGGATGGTCCCGATTAAACTTCAGCGGTAAAGCTCACAGATTGAGAACATCTTACAAGGATATTACATGTAGAATCAGCAGAGAGGAAAGGTAGCAGCTGAGAGGATGATTTAGATTTAACAAGTGGAATCGATCCATCCATCCATCCATCAACCATTTTCTTGACCGCTTATCCAGTTCAGGGTCGCGGTAGCTGGAGCTAATCCCAGCAGCCATTCGGCTGAGAGGCGGGGTCCATTCTGGACATTCATAACCAAATTATCTCAATGAACTCTACAGATATACATCACATCAAGTCAGCTCCTTGTGCTTCAGATGTGGAAGGAAAACGCAATAAAACAAAATGCAATACCCATCCTGAACAGGGTGGCCTGCCACAGTTTTCTCTCTCTGCTCAAATCTTCCTCCTTGTTAGATATTTAATCACTGTTTAACCTGTTTTAGTGATCATTTTACTTATAACAAACACACAGGGATTAAAAATAACCTAAATGGATGCGTGCAAACTCCATTAGCGGCTGTAACTTAACCCTCAATAGGCTGCATGCTCGTGCAAAGTTATCTTTTGATGGTTATTCCACATTTTTAGAAAGCACTGCATGAATTTACAAAAAGCATGAGTGAAATTGGTGAGAATAACTGAACAAAAAAAGAAGTCTAGTTTGCTGTTATCATTGAAGAGCCTTAGTGTCAATGAGTAAATTGGCTAACAGAGAGAAAAAGCAAGGGGAGGAGAGAAGGGGAGGAGGAGAGGAGTTGAGTTTGGAGTTGCAACTAATTAAGTCGACTTGCACCCCCTGTACTGACACTGTACTGCCATGCCTGCCACAGCATCGCATGCAAGCGCACGTGTATACACTTCTATTTAAAACAGCCATCGACATTATTCTTCGCATGTGTCCTTTTGCCTTTAACTTTTAACCACAACCTTCATCGGAGCTCCCTGAAAAGATCAGTCACTTTATTCTGCCAGCCTGTGCTGTTAAGCTCCCAATTAGCAGCTTGTTAAAAGCTCTAGTGAAGTTTTACAGAGCCGTAAGGCCATGTTCAGACCACAGCACTGATTCTAGGGAAAAGTCAGGTCACTGCAGTCTGAGTCATACATATTTCATGGAAGGTGGCCATACATACACACTGCCTAACCACAGAACCCAAATACTACAGAGCTAATGTTCAGGATCTGCACAGTGTTCATCAGGGATCGTTTGATTGGTTCTGGAAAAAAGTGCTTTGTGTAAAAATGCAAGTGCACGGAGTTACAACTGCAATAGAAAAGACGACATATTATGAGATATTATGAGTTGTGTCCGCTGATTCAGTCAGGAGTTTATGAAGAGACAGAGAACAAGAGGTTTAGCAGATTTAAAGAATAGGAAAGAAAATAACACGACACACAATGACATGATTAACGTGTAATTGTCCTGGAGACCACGCACCGTTTCACACATTACCTGCTTTATTCCAACACTATTAATAATAATTAAGGTTTTTCTGTTTAAATGATTATAGGTGAGAACATAGACACGTTTTCCATGTAATCATTTCAAAATGGATTTTTGTGCCTGGTGTTGCATCAATCTGAGAATATTAGAAAATGTACAGAGATGAGGGACAGCATGGTTTCCTTTAACAGTAACTGTTACTCAACTATAAATCAGTCCTAGTGGAAATGAATGCATCTTTATGTTATAAAGAGAATATACTTCTCTGATGCATATTTTTCTGTGCATTTTGCCACAACACAGTGCTGAACTCTATTTCTATGGGGATTTCTGCCAACTATATAATTACAGTCAGGAGAAGCTCAGAAATGAAAATACATGTGTAAACTTCTTAAAACCCCTCCACTATGTCTATTTTGAGCATTTCCCATCAGTTTAAATCTTCAAAAGTTATTTCCTTTTCTCTGATATTCTCTTTCAAAGCACCATATCTAAAGTAAATCGTGCCTTTCCACAATCTGAGGTCAGCAGTTCAACTTTTCCCTCTTGTACTTGTACAAAGCCTTGTTGAGGCTGCTGTGGTAGTCATGGTTCTCCAGGCAGGAGAGCAGACTGGTTCTGACAGCTAGCATCTCATCTGCCATAGTGTATTATATGCAGTGTGTTTCTGTACATGTACACTGTCACCTTGCTTACTGCCAACACTCCAAGCAATTAGGGGTGGATTCACTTTTGCCTGGGATGGCAAAAACAAGGCCAATTTTTTAAAAAAAGACAGAGGACACATTTTCACAGAGATGAGGCTGGGGCAGGGAGACGGGAAAGGCAAACATGCTAAAAGGAAGGAAAAGAAAAACAGAAGGAAAGGTATTTTTTAAGTGATAGAAAGGAGAGACTGAGCCAGTCCTCGCTTTCCTTTACATCTCTCCTGCCCCTGAGAGGGTTATTTGTTAGCCTGTTACTCAGCAAACAGACTGTGACTCTTACCCTGCCTTGGCTGTCAAAGGGACCCACATATACAGTAAATGCAACACCACCAACACACAACTGATTTATCCCCTCAGGGTTGCTGGAAGAGGAGCTTAAGGAAGGCCACCAAGCCAATCAATCGAGTTGCCTTATTTATGGGGCTCCAGGACAAACGTCCAATTCCTGTGTGTGAGATAGAGTGATAGAAAGAAATGGATTGATGTTGACGGTAATGAAGCAAAATGAGAGGGATGAAAACTGCGTGTGTGCAGATGTGTGTTTTTCTGATTGTATGTGTGTATATTTGTCCATAGTCTTGCTACAAGTCATTTAGAAGCTAATAATTCAAGACCTCAATGTTTGTCTGCATCGATTTGTTCTTTAACCCCCCGACTGGCTCATGCTTCAGCTGGACAGAGGGAGTGCCCAAAGAAACCGTCACAACCATCAGTGATGAAGCAGATACTCTCCCTGCCACAGTGAGGGGTTTGTGTGGAAAGTTAGACTGGTCTGAAACCATGATGAAGCAAAAAAAAAACCAATAAATGCATAACCACTGGCTGCCACAATGCTACAAACGGGAAATCATGCAGGTGGTAAAAAGTCCAAAAAATGATACAAGCAGCATATTTGTTTCCTGGTCACAACACAACCTTTAAGTACCGAAGTTTCACCAGTATGCAGTATAACTATCACTGGTTTTCTGCTACTTTAGGTCAATCTGTTTCCATGTGAAACTGCATGTAGAAGCTCATCCATGTCAAGCAGAGTCATTACGCAATGTTTTTCAGGGCAGCCTCCGTTGTCGGATTATCAAATTAAAATGATGTAATCTGGACTAATCTACAGGTATAACAGCAAAAAGACAAAAAATTGTACATATAAAACATAACAGTGCCAAAGCCTTTTTCGTTTGCTTATTTATTATCTGAAGTTTTCATTTTTAGGATGAAAGATATTGGCGTTGAAACAAAAACACAACAAACTGTTTACATGTACACTTTTTCCTCATCCGTTTCCTGCTTTTACAGTTATTTATACCATTTATCTTCCCAAAACCAACTCAAACTCATGTCTTTTGTTGGGGTCACTGCATTAAATCTTCTTCTTGGCTTTATTCCAGTCATAAAGGACTATTATTTGCATACAGAACAACTCAACCTGTCAGTTGCTGTTCTTTGACACCATCAATTTAGGCATCTAATTGATGGAAACATGGACAGGAGGCAGCTGTGTAAGCATGTCCAGGTCAAAAAAACGTTTCCTACATAGATAGAAGTGACATAAATATTTTTCTTATTATGAAAATAAGATGAATCCTGATAAATTGATCATATCATGATTACTTATTATGGATTTAAATGATAGCGTCTGAACTAAGACAACATTTTACAGATAGTAAAACTCCTGGATGGGATATAATTGACTGGGACATTTCTGTAGATTAACAAAAAGGATTGATCCTCAGTTTAATATACATTAATTCATTTTCTAAGAATATAGATATTTGTAATATAAGTGACAGCACTCAGATACAGCGATCTAACAGAGTTTTAAGGGTCAAAAGAATAAAGCATTTTCATATGGAATTGAGTGGATCCATCTGATTAATCTGAAGGCTGTCAAAAAAAACATGCTTCAGGAGGCAGCTTCAAACAGGATCCAACAGAGTTTCTGTGAGTTACCACATTGGAAACTCAGAGAGTAATACAAGACTAAAGCTGCAATACAGCCAAAAAAAAAAACCCACAGATAACTTATTACTCATTAAGCCATAACATCTGAGAAAAATCACCTGTTCAAGGAGATACACACTGAATTTAAGTTAAATACATTTAAGTGTGTCAAATATGAATTCTTTAATTAAATTCATGGATAGTATTGTTTCTCTTTACATCACTAAATCAATCTGAGACATCTGGGATTAATTTGCCAGAGTATTGTTCCACATTATTAAGCAGGCCATCATTTTCCAACAATATGGGAAAGAAAAACCTTTTTGTGGCAGAAAACTGTGACAGCTTCAACAACATATGCTTGTTAGGCATTTTCATCGCCTTGATTTTAAAAATATATCCTGGTAAATACAGGTTTACCCTCACACTTACACTAATGTAAGAAGCAGCAAGTAGAAGCTTTGAGAAGAATATTGTAAAAAGTCCTTTTTTTCACCATCCTTCTACATTTTTCTCATCCTCCATCAAAACCTGGTTGCTTGGAGGTTGTAGGCACTCCTTTTGCAAGCAAGGCTTCGTCTCATAAGCCACAATGCCAGGTTTGTTTTTTTACTCTTAATTAATCCAGAATTGAATGTGATTGGTTGGATGTCTCGTTTGTCTGATGAAAGTTCAATTTAAAATTTGTAATCGTTTATTACATTTGCAAGAAAAGTTTATTTTATTGACCTCTACTGTAATAGTTTGGTTTACACTTCCATGTCTTTAACAGGTGGAGTCCTGTTGAATAAAGACTGTAGGTTCCCAAAAATACACAAATATATTTTTTGTAAAAAAAAAAATCCTTATCTAAAGTGAGTTAAAGTTCAAAATACCAAGATGATCCAGAAATTAGGTTTACCAAAGACAATATGCTGAATTGCTGTCAGATACTATGTCGGTCTGACACAGGGACAGTCTGGCATCACACGTACTGGAGATTTTCCAGTTGCCTGATGTGATTATTGGGCTGACACAGTTAGTTCATTGGTTTTACTGGTTCGTGTAATTAATCATTAAACTACTACTTTCATGTCTACTTAAATGCCCAAAACACCACCAACTTTCACTGTGGCCCCTGAACCTGAGTAATTCATTAACCACTGGCCACCACCACACCTTAAGCTGCTGCTTATTTTCTTCACTAACACTGCTGGAGAACAGGATTTGTAACCATTGTCCATCATTAACAGTGACTCAGCAGTTCCTGGTTATCTTTATTAGTCTATTTGTTACTGGATGTGGCTGAAAGTTGGACACGTCTGACTCTAAATGGGTTGGAGGCAGATTTTGTTTAGGTGTTTATGGACACTATGGAAAAATGTTTGTTTACATTTTATCAGTAACTTATTATGATGCAATTGCTTGTTTATCACAGAATCCATTAGTTCTTGACCTGCTTCATTATGTAAAAACACTAAATGTGTAGCCGAACCTGGTTTAGAGGACATCTCCAGAAGAAGAGAGCAGGCAGGAGACACAGACACACTTTGTTCACAATCAATATTCATCTCATTCATTATCTCGCCTCTGTTCCATTTTCTCTCTCTCGCTCTCTCTCTAACATAAAGTAAGATGAATGCTTTTCCAATATTAATCACGGTGCTGGAATATAGATTTTTATTTTCTTATCAAATGACACTTTTTGGAAGTATTTAATGTGTCTACTCTCGCCAAGTCATCCAAACTCGCTGTGGCTTTAGTAGTATTGAGGAGTTGCAATAGTGAAATTGATGCAAGAAGGCATATAGATGTGTGCTGCTGATGATCATATATAAGCCGATAAGTAAATAAAATGCCATGGCCAATTTTAGCCCCCGTCCTCCGCCTTGTCTGACCAACACTGTGTGTATGTGACCATGTTCCTCTGAATCAGCAGTCAGCAAACTGCACTTATGCAAACTAATGCATGGTTGCTTTATAACTCTTTACAAACAAATATTCAATTAAAAGTATTGGTTCAGCATAAACACACACACATAAAATGATCTCATACACAATTAAGCCAATGTGCATGGCTTTAAGCTACAGCCTAAGGAAATGCACAAATAATCAGGCATTTCCATTAATAAACGGTGCCAAACATCCTGATGCTGGTTCTGATATGCACGCTCACAACCTCACATCCCCACCACGCATGCACGCACACACAAACAGATGAAATCCAGGACAAGAACAAAGTGTTGAGCTCTACAGAATAAATCCGTCTCTAAGCCAATATGTATCCCTTCTTCACACTATGCGCCTTCCACCCCGATCCATCAAAATGGCTCATTCACAAACATGGCAAAACACACACGCACAGAATGGAGCAATGCTATTCCCGGAAGAAATAATCTTCTAAAACCATTACAAGGAACAACGTAGGTGCAGTAGCTATAGGGAGGATTATGGTCAAAGCCCCCCCTCTTCGTCTCCCTCTCGCACAAACAGACGTTCCCTCCTATTTCGCTCAGAACCTCTCTTTACACTGAACATGTGTCTGTATAAATAGAAAAGCACTCCCAGAACGACAGTAAGAGGCAAAGGAAATATTTTTCCTCAGACTGGAATGACGTGTGTGCATGTATTGTATCCGTTTCGATACCAAGAGCAATGTAGTCATTACCGTAACAACATATTCAGAGCGCTGCTTGTTTAATGAAAGTATACTGCATCACACAATTTCTTCAAAAAAGAGGTTTTGCAGGGGTTGCCGTGGTAACCTAGTTTGTGACTTCAATAACTGGAAACGAGAACAAACAAACTTTAGGATTTTATTAGTCAACATGTGAAGGTATTCCCTACACCCAGTAGGTATTCCCTACACCTAGTAGGTATTCCCTACACCCAGTAGGTATTCCCTACACC
>JBAMIG010000001.1:27081047-27098861 GCA_037177335.1 Kiunga ballochi
AGTAGGTATTCCCTACACGCAGTAGGTATTCCCTACACCATTAGGTATTCCCTATACCCAGTAGGTATTCCCTGCACGCAGTAGGTATTCCCTACACCATTAGGTATTCCCTACACGCAGTAGGTATTCCCTACACCATTAGGTATTCCCTATACCCAGTAGGTATTCCCTACACCCAGTAGGTATTCCTTGGTATTCCCAATACTAGTAGGTATTCTCTACATCAGGGGACTGGTGTAGGGAATACCAGAAGGGGTATTCCCTACACCAGTGGGTAAAATTCATACTAAAAGAGGCGTGAAGTAAATACCATTTAATTTAATTCAGTGGAAATGTTGTGGACAGAACAGAATTGAGAAATTCTCCAAGGTTTTATGTAAAATTAGTTTGGTTTGATGCAATATGAAGCTTTATGGATCAATTTAATAGTCGTAACTTTTAGCAATCTATGGTTCACTGCTGCAACCTGCTCTTGACCAAACCAGTCAAAAATGACACAATCGAGGCAGCTTGTCCACTTTTATGCAACTTATTTGACCAACTCCAATTATTATTCTGCAACCAGAATATTTTTCCAAGCAAAAGGCTGCATATTCCCATGTTGACTTCTCTGTTAAGCAGCCATTATCAATCCCAGTATCTGCTGGTAGATGTATGAATATAAGTGGGGACATTCCTTTCAGTGAAACCCTGTTTATGTAGACTATTAAAAGCTTATTGGAGCTACAGTACATACTGCTATAGCCTATCAATTTACAACTGCGGTTAAAAAGGAGCAGAGAAATCCATTTTGATTCCCAATTTACTGCGAAAGAAAGGCAATAAAACGTGTGCCGATTGCTGGTGGAGGTATTTATTAACTTCCTGCCATTTCCTTCCCTGCTAAGGGAATGTGCTTCACTGAGATTTGACATTGCTAATTTTCTATTCCAAAAACCTTGCCAAATGCAAACTTAATCCATCTATAATCAATTCTTCTTCTCAGCAACCCTTGTTAGGTGGCAAATCTGTGCTCTTCCTCCACCACTAGCACATTATTAGTCAGACAATCAACAAGCCACTTCAACACAGAGGTGGTTTAATTGGATGCTACACAGAGCATTACAGTGTCTGTTGCCTAGCAATGGATCCTTAGCTAGTATTCCTGCCTTTGTGCACGCTTCTCCCACAAAATGGCATCTATAATTACTTTGCAATTACTACCTTTTCCTCAAACCAGGATTTTATTGCAGGTCCTGACAGATTCCTGCCTTGCAGTCATCTTTCTGAATAGATGTGATGAGCTCCCCAGGAGTCAGTGAATGCCTGTACCAGATACATATCTCACAAGTGTGTGTATTCAAAGAGTACGCCACCAAAATGAATGGGTGCATACTTGTGGTCATGCAACTTTCATGATGTAAAAGCTCTGAAGGCTACTGAAGCATATGCTCTCCAGCTTCAGCTGTCCCATGAAAACAGATTTCCTCCTAATTAAAGGCTACTGCAGTGACAATCACAACAGAACCTCCGACTGTTGCTTAATGAAACCATTAGTGATGAAAAAAGAGGTGTCAGTAATAAGTGACTTGCATCATTTTAACTTTTCACTCCCAAGTATACGTTAATGACAAACAGCTGCAGTTCGATCATAAAAACAAAAAGAAACAAACAGCATAGCATAACATTGAGGCAAATAAATGGGAAGTCATTGACAACGAGCAAAGAGCTGGTAGGAAATGTATTTCTGTGGGGGGAGGAGATTACATGGCATACGCTATATGTTCCAGTCACCTCCAGGTTGCTTGACCTGAGAGTCCAATAAGCAGGCTAAATGAGGCCTTGACATCGGCCAGGAAACAATTCCAGACTTTCCCCTCCCTTGCTGGCAGTGCTGATGCAGTGGGGTCAGCCAATGTACTATCATGAAACTGTTTACAGCCATGACACTGACTAAACTCAGATTGGAGTCATGACACTACCGTGAAACAGCTCCAACCTTGGTGAACCACAGTAACAGAATACCAGATTGCCACACTGAGTTCATGAGCGAGACACGAGGAACTATCCGGAACTCCCAAATAACAAAATGCTAATAAATGATAGCATAAGCATAAATCACAACTGATCATTAGCATTTATGCGTTGATATGTAGAAAGTCTTTTTCCATGGCTTACCTTACACTGTTGCATGTTACTGATTAGTTCATATTGATCACTTTTATAAAGAAAGCATTTTTCCCCAGATGGCCCAAGAGATGAAGAAAAAGGTGGGTTGTTTTTTGTGATTATTTCATTTGTATGCATTTTCTCTAGTCATTTACGGTACGCAAATCAAATCTATGCGACGTTTGATAAATAAAGATTAATGTGTTCATTATGTAGCGCAATCTTAAAGGCATTCCCATATGGACAAGGAATATTAAAACCTAGAAAATACATATGAACAAATGATGAATCCTGCTAAATATAGTAATATGCTAATGTCAGAAGCAGCTAATATCAGCTTTGAGAAGAATAATGTTAAAATGAATTTTTTTTTAAACTATACTTTACATATTTCTAGTTCCTCATTCAAACATGGTGGGAGTTTATTAGTGTGGAGGTTGGAAGGGCTTCCTCTGCAAGTAAAAGCATCTTTCCAGGTGCAATGGCTTCCAATGGGTTAGTTTTTAATCCTCAGTTACTCCAAGATGTGAGTGTGATTGGTCGCTTGTTTTTTTGTCTGTTTTATCTTGTGATGGAGTGACGACCCATCCAGCCTTGCATCAAACATTTTCTTCACATTATGTTGACAATATGAATCTTGTAAAAGCAGAAAATGCAGCTGAGAATCTGTGAGACGTAACCGAATTAAAACACAACAAACAGGATGCAGACGGTGTTCAACATTCACTCCCTCTCTGTTTAAGCCTCACCATGATGCTCCAGCCGGTAGCGCTTCAAGGAGCAGGTGGCTGCAACAGACAGTGAACCGATCCTTCCTAAAGACTCACCCCCCTCCCTCCCTCTCTTCCTCTGCCCTTTATCTTTCCAGCCATCATTTTCTTTCACACCACCCGTACTTTCTGGCTCATTTTTTTATCCCCTCTTTCACTTCCTGCCTACTTTTCTCCTCTCTGCTCCCCAAAAAGAGCCTCCACCAGACGTACAGCTGGTGTTTCTGCACTGCTCCTCCACTTCATTATCAATGCACCTGCAAACTGCAAAGTCCATGCAGCTAAACTGCCAGACACTGATGTGTGTGTGTGTGTGTGAATTGTTCTTGAACCTATGTTTTAATACAGATGTAGGATTTCACTCTAAATCATTAAAATAAAGGACAATATATTAAAATAACCTGTTTTTTTAAGTCTGACACATAAAAGTGGATGTTTATTTACCTTCTTCTAATCCTTTAAATATAAATTAAAATCTGATCTGGTTACTATGACAGGCTTGGGAATAAAAGCTCACAGCACAGAGATATACCTGCAGAGAGCATGACATGCCCTAATCTTTTCTGACTACTTTTAAGTTGAGGATTAGCTTCCAGAGGGGGGGAATATAATCTGTCCATAAGTATAAGTGACAGGGCTAAACTTAGTGGGCAGAGGGACAACAAATGAGACCCTGTACAACAAGAATAAGGTGGTTCAGCCATTCACTGGGGGAGAAAAAGCATCTTGCTTTTTATCCTTGAAAACAGAAAATGAGCAGAATTATTCATAAGTGTAGTTTTTGCCTGAATTTTTAATGTTCCTTCTGGAGAAACGTTTGCATACAGAAACTGTTGTCCATCCTATAAAGTTTATCCAATCTTACAAAGTCAGGTATAGTCTGGGAGGAATCTGTTAACCAGGCAGCATCTGAGATGAACTTCTGTAACATATACAGCACATTTACAAGACAAATTAAATCGCTTTTAATGCCTCATTCAGTTCAAAAGCTTCTGTTTTTAGTTGATCGCTCAGGAAACTGGATGTTGCTGTTAGTGACAAGCAACAAGATAATTTAGGTCAAAGAAACTGGATTTAAATAAGATAAGTTTAAACTTTTAAGTATCTGATAATATTTATCAGATAGCTGTAATATAATGTATAGCATTCCTGTTTTCTACTCTATATTTCACTTTCTCTTATCTATTCACCACATTGTCTCTGCTGCACTCTACGCAGAATTAAGCAGGAATTATCTGCTAAACAGAGAGGATGGGACCTGACCTGCTACTAACCTGTCCTCAGGGTTATACAAGTTCATTTATCAATATAAACTCAAGAAATAAGGCACAATCTAAAGGAAAATGCTGCAGATTTTTACAGGAGAAACTGCATTATGACAACAAACTAAACTACAAAGACAAACAATGCAACACATAGAGAAGCATTCATTTGCATTATCTTTAGTTGGTGGTAGTGCAAACATTTAGCCTTTCCACTGATGATTTAACCTTACTTGTATCTCAGCCTTACATGCAACAGTATTAGTCAGATCTGTGTCTTTTTAAACACACTGATGACACTTTCAGATCCCTGATGGAAACACTGAAAGACCAGAACGCAGGACATAGAGCAGCACATAGAGGCAACAGATGGGCCAGAAAGAGGCATCAGCCCGTTTCTTTCTCTATGGTCGTGGTAACGTACGCATGTTCAAGTTTAGCAAATATCACTGGTGAACACACACACTTATCACCCAAAACGATTGGGACAATGATTTTTGTTATCAAAGCGGCCCAAATGCAACAATCCAATTAAAGGTTGGCCTTTACTGTTTACTTACTTTATCAAGCTGAGGAGAAAACTGATAATGTTTCAAGGAGTTTCAGCTACGGGGGATTCGCTATCCCTGCAGTTTTACAGAAGCAGGTCTAGATTTCAGCTGACAAGCTATAATCATGGACCAGATGAACACCTTGGTGGGACTTCTTATTTTGTTCTGTCAAGTTAAAGAAATGCCTTTTGAGACATTTTTGTGGCTAAATTGTCTTTTTTTTATCATATTCTTATCCTACAACATATTAACTCAAAGCAAAAAGCCCTAGATCCAGTTTAAAAGAAGCCAGAAGTAGTGAAAAAGAACCTAGATGAGGATCTAGATGTGCTGCTAAATCCAATGTTTTCTACAAGCAACAAGTTGAAAATTAGTCTCCAACGTTTTAGAGGCAGTTCATCATTTTTTCAACCAAGTCAATAAATATCAACAGATTTTATGTATAAAATAAGGCTCTTTTGAAGAAAGCCTTAAAAACAGACTTATATTCAAAAACACCAAACATTGTATAAAACTCTAATCTAAATCCAAATCATATATACAGTTAAATAATTAGCATTTTATCATGGATATTACTGAACTTCCCCACATTACATTACTCTTTATTACTTTAAAAAGTATAGTGTACACAGGACTGTAATCAATTCTATAAACTGTACACAGAAATTCAACTCTCTATCACTTATATTTTAGTGAAACAGGGTTACAATAAAAAAATATATAAAAAAAAAACAACAGAACAAACAGTCACTGGTAAAACTGGTAACTGCATGCCGGTGCTACACGTTTTAGTTTAGCTTACTAAACTAAAACACCCAGAAAGAGCAAACATTTGCCAAGCAGCTTGTTTTTTCCTGTGTCCACAATGTTGTCTGGATTACTCATAAATATCATGTGATCAAAGTTAGACTAAGGCTCATTTTCAGAAAATACATTCCCCAAATCAGCCCAGTTTTGCATAAAGTTACAAACAAACAAACAGATTAATAAACCCATGCAAAATCCTCCCCCATGTTAGACGCAATAATAATAATCATGGTTTCTACACAGATTAGAACAGATTAGGGTTTGTACAGGGGGAAAAAAACGTAATATAGGGTCTAAAACAGTTTTCAATTCAAACTATTTAATGTTTAAATAATAAACAGTTTAAATTATTAGTGACCTACCAGCTGTGAAGTCCTGGTTGAGGTCAATGAAAGCGTTTGAGTGAGGGATGCGCATTTGACCGGGTGAAATGAGAGCATTCTGCCACACAGGAGTCCTAACGGGAAAAGACAAGCAGGATTTTAGTTCCACATCCCAGCTGATGAGCCGGTGAATGACAGCTGATTGGATAAAGTCAGGAAAGCAAGTTAAATACCATCACTAAAGCCATTTACCTGCTGGATAGATAGCATACTTCAGTATTGTGGTCGTTGGTGACTCCAAAGATATCTGGAATCATGTCCCCATTAAAACTTTTAGAGAAAAATAGAGAAATTAGAATTAACAACTTAAAAAAACATCCTGGTAAAGAGTACAATGAAAATATCCAAAAGCAAATGAATAAACTTAATTAGGATCAATACTTACTCCATAACAAGAGGCTGATCTTCAAAGGTCTTGTTCAGCATAACAAACCCAGTCATTTCTATAAATTTAAGAAAAGGTAAACAAGCCCTGAGTAATGCCTGTTGGCAAAAAATGCAGGAAAAAATATCCAGAAAAATAATAATGAAGCTAAATACTTTTTTATTTTTAATTATAATACGAAGACAAAAGTCCTGTTGAGATGTTTTGATCATATTTAAACTTAAAACTACTATAGATATCTGAAAAAGCCTGCTTCTAATAGTTGGCATATAAACCCATCTTCCTTGTAGGATCTTCTTCAGGAACATCTCAGCATCAGATGAAGCGCTACGGTGGTGTAGTAAATGTGTATTGCAGACAATATTTACCCATAATTAAAGACACAATAAAAGCTTTAGAAATGAAGAAAAAAAACTAACATTTCTATTGATATGACTTTTCTTCTCAGTAGAAGTCTGATGCATAAATCAATTATATAATCTACAAGTGGAATATGTGTTTTAAATTAAATAAAAGCAAAAGTGAAAATCAGGTACATTATATATATAGTCAAATGTTTGGACACACATTTTCAATAAAATTACACACACACACACACACACACACACACACACACACACACACACACACACATATTCTGTTTTCTGTTTATTCAGCTAATCTTCACCTAATGATGTCTGGTTGTTCCCCCAGAAGACGTAAACTGTTGTTTTGGAGGAACCTTTCTGAGCCGTAAGAAGAACGTCCATCTGAGAGTCTCCATCATAATCTCCAGGAACTACACTGGTGATGACCGTGCCGCTGTAAAAAGGCAAAGGTTAATAAGTTGATAACCTAAATTAAAATGTTTTGCATTACTTTAAAATGATTTTCAGCTCTTTACACTAACATTTACTCATGAAGACTAAAACCCCACATGAAACACTTACTCTGGCAAAATGCTGTTGTCAATCTGAACTTTGGGCTTGAAGTAATGTGGTTCAGATCCAGCAAATAATATCACCAGTTCAGACCCTGAAAATGGAAGAAGAAATTCGCTCTATTTATTAGGAACTTTATTAGAAATTACGAAGTAATCAACACGAGACCCTAAACACTGTGAAGACAGACATCACAGATGTGTTTAATAAAGTTCATTTTAAAGGATATATGATGCAGGCTCACTGGAACTGTCTAGAGGAAAGCTGAATGGAAATAAGACTTATTTCCTTTTAAATACCACCTGCCATAAATAAGAAAGTAAGAAAAAGAAGAAACATTTGTGATTTCAAGCAATACAATACACACATTGTATATATATATATGTATATATATATATATATATATATACATATATATATATAAGATTACACACCCATCGTTCAAAAGAACAGTAAACATTAACGTACGTTCTCTGATGATGAACATGTCAGTCTGTTTATCCGAGTTAAAATCTCCAAAAGCTGCCACCGTCCCATACTTTGAGCTCCCGAAAAGTGCTTCGGTTACATCTTGAAGACCAAAAGCGTTATACTGTCCTAACAAAAGTAATAAAAATACCAACGTGTTTAATGTAAAAAACCTCATCCTTCTACTGCCACAGCTCCTCACAACATCACCATCCGTAATACGGCATGCCGCTTTACAGCAGACATAATTTGGGACTGCCTTTTAAATTGACCCCATGTCATGCAATTAAATGTTGCTGATATTAAAATATGACGTTTGTTAATTGTTTAATATAGGATATAATCCTTACATAAAGCGCAAACAATGAAAGCACGATATAGTTTTTTACGTCAGTGTCGTGCTCACCATTTGACAATTGACAGCTATGTCAAGCTAAAGAACGGATGTTCAAAGGGAAAAAGTCGAGGGAGACGGAAGTAGCCATACAAAATAAAGAGAAAATTCTCATTTTCGTTTTAAACCCATGGACTGTCAAAAGAGGGTTTAACGTTCATTATATATCTTGATATTCAAATTATGATGTTAAAACTAGGCCCAGATTTAAGGACAACATTTTATAAAAGCTAACAGCCATTTTCTTGTCTTAAGTTTGAACGCTCAAACTACACACCACCGCTTATTTTGAAGGAAAACAAGCGGAAACACTTTGAATCCTTGGTTAAACTTGACTCAGTGTAAACATGGCGAGCCTGGCAGATGTCGGCTGGAAACTCCTGGAATTCAAAGCCCGTTCAAAAAGATCAGGTCTGACTCACTGTTTTGCATGATCTCACACAGTGTGATACGCTTGTTCATTTATGTTGTGGCAGAGCTTGTGTTTGTTAAGCCTCTGTGCTGCTAAGTATGTCTCGATCTGCACATCTATTTGTCCACCACAGCGATGGTGCAAGCATGAAAGGTCAGATGTGGTCATGGGCAGCACTCGGGGCTATTTTAAGAACTTCTCCCTCGGTCTCCAGCAACTCTTACATCCCAGCAACATTTTGCAGACTTGTTGCGTGAAAGTCTTATCTGCAGAACTCTTTGGGCCTGTAGTACTCTAGTACACTGTGTACTCTCATACCAGATGACGGTGTAAAGAGAAAAACATCCCATGAAACGTTTTATTTTTTTCTAGCAGTGAAGGAACAGTTTTCCTAAAAGTCACCTTTCAAAGTGAAGTAGATGACATTTCTATTAAAAGAGCAAATATAGTAGTTTGCACTTCATCAATAAGGTGCACCTGTTCTCCTATATTTCATCATTTTCAATCTACAGCTTTATTAACAGCAACTTCCTGAACCAACAACATTCAATAGACTAGTAAATGTCAGAAACTTAATTATGTAGTTTTTTTAGTTGTCTTTTTTTCATAGCTACATTTTTATTGTAGAGTAGGTTCAATCATCATGGTTGTTTCCTTCTGAGATCAAGCGAGCATTCAGTCTGTAGCAGAAACATGTTGCATGTTCATGATCATCATCATCGCCTCAGATTGTAATTCATTGTTAATTCATGCATGTCTAAAATCTAACGCTGTGCTACTAACTCCTTCCTGTGAATTGCAGTAGATTTCTGATTTATCTGAGAGAGACGATTGGCCTTAATTTCATCTTTTGAGAATGGCTGCGAAAACCCAGCCTCATCGGAAAGTACGCAGACTCGGTAAGTAGTGATCTGAGGATAA
Organism: Kiunga ballochi; assembly: GCA_037177335.1. Taxonomy (NCBI): domain Eukaryota; kingdom Metazoa; phylum Chordata; class Actinopteri; order Atheriniformes; family Pseudomugilidae; genus Kiunga; species Kiunga ballochi. Next base: position 27,090,469 of record JBAMIG010000001.1, read on the forward strand.
CGGTGCAGCTGGCCTCAGACAGAAGGCCGTACGGTGATTATGGGTAATTCAAAAAAGGTCTCAGGCTATTTATAGTTGTCATTCCTCACACGTTACTCCATAAGCGACAAAAAAAGCAAAGGTTAATGGAGAATATTTGGTTTATTTTTCATGATGGTCAACCCTGAGCTTTAGTCTATTCTGCTTTATGGAGTTGTTTATGAACAGTTAGCATTCACCAGGGCCTAATTCAGCTAATTTGATGCAGTAAACATAGACGTACTTGTTTACATGAAGTCTATATAGTGCTGTTTACTTCTAAAGCCAGATCATCAACACAAAAGAGCTGTCTGCTGGAAAACATGATTATGTTCAAGCACATTTCAAAGAAGGGTTAAAAGAAAGCTTTTGTAGCATTTAAAAGGTCAAAAACGAAACACATCAGCCTCCATCTTGTGAAATAGAGGAAGATGGGAACCATCTAGATGTCCTACATATAATGTTCCAGTTAAACAGAGTAATTAGGAACATTGCATTGGTCAGAGTGAAAACAACCTTTTGAGCATTGGTGCTCTTGTCTTCACAGAGCTTCTTTGTATGGAAAGAAAAGCTTACAGAAGAATGCTCATTACTATGAACCTCCAATCAGGAGTTTATGATAGAGTAGCCAGGCAGATGCTTTATTCACTAACTGGTCCATTATAACCTAGTCAAAATTTGACCAAACCGACTGAAGTAAAATGTTTTAATCTGATAAAACGAAGCTCAAACCTTCTGGTGCTATTTCCACTGGTGTGAATGTAGTCACTGATAATCATCTTATGGTCATTCTCATTAGGATCAAACATTGTAATGGCAGCCTAAACTAGCGGTGGAGTACTGATCAGAGTAATAAGGATGTTTGGCAAGCAGAAGTGTTTGCACCCAGTCAGTAAAGGACACAGTTTCAAAGCTTGCAGGCTTGGTGCAGGATGTCATCATTTCTAAGGCTTCGTCTTTAGCAGAAGCCACAGAATGCAAATGTAAATTAGAGCTTTCTGTGTTTTATGCTGAATATATTTGAAAAATCACATGACAGTTGTGTTTTCTGTCATTGTGGAGAATAATATGAAGTGTAGTGTAGAAAAAGTCTAGTTTCCATGCAAGACCTGAGAATCTGAAAAGAAAGCACATGTTATTGGCTGTAACAAACATTTAATCAAAAATATGTTTGTTTTTGTGGCCAAAAGATTTCTTTTTAATACAGGGACATGATGTTCTTCCGGTCAAATGTGGTTCTGAAGTGGCTCAAAGTGAATTGACAGGAAAAAAAAATCGGTTTAGTAAGATTTATTCTATAAAAAAACACCAAACACAGTTTTCTGTTTTCTTGTTCATACGTTAAGAATTAAAATAAAATACTAGACTTCCATTACGCTCCTTTCAAAGTGTTATCTTTAAAAAGAGATGGATAGGCTTTGTCCCCTGTAACTTTTAAGCTGATGGAAATTATGCTAATTTGAGTAAAAATGTGAATTCTTCCGTACCTGTGGTATTGACCCAAGGTCGAATCCATTAAAATGCAAATCTAACAAAGTGAAGAGTGTCTGAAAATAGAGAAAGTCCTACTGAGAGGGGTTCCCTGCAACTCCTGCTCTCTTCCTCTCAGCGCAGAGGGAAATGCCGGGTTGAGTGTTGCTGTACCATTTAAAAATTTTAGCTTTGGGCATGTATATTGTTTCGTCTGCTGTGATGCAATGTGTTGCAGTGAAAACTAAATTAATTGAGAATGTCTCTTTATTTACTTTTTCCCCCTTAACATTGAAAGGAGGTGCAAGTTTAATCATCTCAACTGTCCATTGAGACATGCTGTATACCTGAGAATAAAGGATTGACACAAATTCTTTGGGCTTTTTCTTAAAACACATTGGTGGTAGTGGTTTGTGTTTAATGCATGTGTCTGTCCTTAGGCTCCATCTATGAACCTCTGAAGCTGTCCAATCTCCAGCAGGAGGATGAGCCTCTGTGGGAGAAGCTGGACCGCTACTACAATGCTAGTAAGTAAGCCCTGAACATAAAATAACTCAAATATTAAACGATAAATAAAAGAGAAAGCAATAAAACCAGTAAAAACAGCAAAGCAATACAAGGAAAAAATGACGCACATACTGGGGAAGATGCTAATGCAAAGAAGAGGGTCCTAAGAAGGGATTTAAAGCTGGACAGTGAAGAAGCCTGTCTGACCTGCAGTGGCAGAGAGTTTCTCAGCAGAAAAGGCCTGTCCCCTCTGAGCCTCCACCGCATCCTTAGGTCCTCCAGGAACAGCTGATCTGCTGACCGGAGGGCCCGGGAGGTGGAGTACATGTGCAGAACCTCAGAGAGGTAGGGTAGACAGCATCAGCAGATATGCTGCAGCATTTTGCACCAGCTGCAGATGGAAAAAAGATTTCTGAGAGACACCAAAGTCTAAAGCATTGTAATAATCCAGCCGTGACGTTATGAAAGCATAAATAACGGCTTCAAAATCCTGCTTTGAAAGAATGCATTTAGCTTTTACCAGTTTTTTTAGCCTGGAAAATGCTAGATTTGATCATTGCACCGATCATTGCCTGTCTGGAATAAAATCCCTGTTCAGTTTCACACCTAGATTTGTGACAGCAGCTTTTACAGTATTGTGCCAAAGGGCCCAAGTCGACAGATGAGAATTGACCTGCTTCGGGACCAAAAGCCAGAGCTTCTCTCCTCTTTTTATTAAATGACAAAAATTCAAGGCCATCCAAGCGTTGACTTCTTTGAGACAGTCTAAGAATTTTTGTGGGGAGTAAGAGTCCCTATGTTTTAGGGAGCATAAACCTGACTGTCATCAGCATAGAGATGGAAGGCACAATTTTGCTTCCTAATAACTGACCCGAGGACAAGGAGGTATAATGGAAAAAGCAAAGGCCCAGGAATGGACCCCTGGGGGACCCCATATAACAGAGGTGCAATGGAAGATTGGAAATGGCCCAGTTTAGGAGAAAATGTCCTTTCAGACATGTAGGATCTGAACCATTCCAGGGTAAGGAAAACATTTTTCTCAGTGTTCAGAGTCATGCAGCTGTAGTTCACCTGTTAAATATAAAATAATCAGACAATTGTTCCTTTAGTGGAAACTGAACAATAAAACTATGTGGACGGAGGATGGTTAATAGTTCATCTTCACAGTAATGCATCATTTAATCCTGTTTATTAGTTTACAACTTGTACTTGTAGGGTGTAAATAAATGCCTATTCCAGCACATTTTGAACACCTGCTGATGATTGACATGCTGGGAGCCAACAATGAGCGTTTGATCACATGCTGTGTGGTTGGATAGAAAACCATTGTTTCAGGAGCAGATTGCTTTTTCTTGTCTGTGTGTGTGGCTCGTTCAGATAGCATGTTCACAATGACGAGCTAAAGCAGAGAAACGCTGCCGTTTGCAGTCGTTCCAATCGTCTGCCAATACGCCCAAACTGCAGCCAGTGCTTTACTGACATCTTGCATGTTGAGACGTCTGTGATGGAGGAATGTAATTTACTGGTAGATTGTCTTTTAAGCAATAGCCGCTGCTCTGAAATGCATTGTGATAAAATGTGAGCTTAGGGTGTCTGAAATGAGTTTGCAATGTTGGATGCTTGGGCAGGTATTGAGAGTATTTCTGCTTAGAAACTGATAAAACTCATTGGTGAAGGTAGGAAAAGGGATCAGTCTTTGTCTGCATTAGGTTCTGATTCCAACAGAAATAAGCTGGAAGTTATTGAGAACTCAGGAAGGACACATCGTGGGTGGTGGATAGCTGGTGCAACCCAGTGCAGGTGATAATTCTGGGATATGTAATCAGTGAAGGAGGCTGCAGACTCACTGCAAGAGAGATAAATTCACATTAGCACTGATTGCTGAATTACCAGCAGCTGTGAGTGCAACGCCGTGGCAGGGGTGCGACATCACCACCGCTTATAGAAACATTGTGCAAGTCATGAGCGAAGGATCCCATGCAAAAAGAAATTCTTCTGTCCATTACCAAATCGGTGCAAACTAGACGTGGAAAGTGGACATGATGGAGACGCATAGATGATTGCATTAGATGATAGTGTCTGAAAGACACAGTAAGTGCACTGTTATTTTAAAACTAGTGTTTTATATATGGACACAGTCATAGCAAAGCTAATGTGACGGTACCAGGACGTTTGCCACAGATGAGGAAATACTTTCATTGCTTTAAAGAAGTTTGAGGCTGTTTCTTTAAAATCCATTTTTCCTGTTTTTCTTTCTAATGACAAACTGAATTCCCCCTCCTTTTCATTTTGCAGGGAAATCAATACATGTAGAGCCAGAGAGCAACGGAGGGGATAGGCCAAACACACTACTTCATCAAAGCAGATGGAGCTGGTCTTAGTATTCAGGGTACAGGCTTATGCGATGCCCCGGGCTGCATGTGTCCATAAGATTCTGGTAACACAGTTCAGCACGATGTCCCTGAGGGACACCACAGCGGACGAAAATGAAAAGTGCACAGTTCAGCAGACTATTTCTTTGAAATGTCGATTTCTTATGTTGTCTTATTTTATATTATTTCTTTTCCTGTTCATAACTAATAGGTTTATCGTATGTGCACATTAGATAAGTCCAAATGTGCTCATTGTGTGTCCAGTGGACAAATGTCCCTGTTGATGTACAGTGCAGGCTTATTTCTGCAGGTTTACGTGTTTTTAGTACATGAAATAGTTACATAAACCCAACTAACACAACTTTCTGAGTAATATCACATCATAAGTGCAAGATAATATATGCTATACCTTTTCTAAGATGGTTTTCTGTGATGATGGCATACATCCTCATATATTAACCAAGAAAGATTGAGGCTTTAGTTAAGTGGAGGTAAAATAGATGCATTTAAGAAATATCCATCAGTTTAGTTTTTAATGATCTAGCACATCCGATAAGCATCCACACACATGATGATGGTGATGATGATGGTTTTGCATGTTATTTATTGACTCGTTTCAGACACACAAAGAGGCTTTACAGCTAAAAAGTCATGAAATCATCTGAAAACATGGATTAAATGTGTTTTATGACCAAAGTGAGGTCAGAGCTTGCAGGACGAGCTTAGGGAGAGACTTCCAGCAGGTAAGAAGCTACAGCTAATATATACCCCCTCCACCCCCTCCAGGTTCTGTGGTTGGGTGGGTTATATTAATGAAGGTTATTGAAAACCAAGTTCTTTGTGTGTTGATGGGAGAAACCTCTGAGAGGAAGACTTTTCATAACAAGTCTGTCATTGTTTCTTCTGCTTCTTCCTGTATTTTTCAGCACCGTATGTTTAGTGTAAACACACCATGACCCGCTGGCCCGTCTGCTTCAGAGGAGCCCGCTCTGTTCTCTCTGTAAAGATTACTCTGAAGCAAATACATTAATTTATTCAGATGGTGGTGTTGTTAACTTGTTGGTTAGTAGCCCCTGATGAATAACAGGAAAGCTGCAGCTTTTATTCCCCCATGATGTTTCGTTTATCCCCAAAATAGCAGAAGCTTACAGGGGACATGTGACCACATGTGACATATTTGATACATACAGTTTCTGGAGGCGTTTTATGGTAAAACCTTTCCTCAAAATCCTGTTGAACACCATCCTGTTTTTGTCTTCGGCCCTCTAGCTGATACCAGAAAGCACAAGTCTACACTATCATAGTTTTGACGTGTCACATAATAATAAATGGTAAATATCCGCCACCAAGGCGATTACTGCAACGCTCCTCTGGATTCCAAAGACCTCCTTTTTTCACTCTCCCTAAAACCTTTGGATTGCTCTCCTTTTTTGTGAATTCCCTAATAAACTAAGGTGCTGCCTCAATCAGTTTTAGGCCATAAAGATTTGACCAAAAACACCTCAAATTTGTTTTAATTTGCAGCATTGCAGGAGTCATGAAGGCACTCGTGGCATCAACTGAAACCCAGCTGTAAAAACCAAATAAAACTAAAGCCTCTTCTTGCTGCTGACCTAAATAGGCATGAATTTAAAGACTGAATCTGCCCAAAAAAATCATTTAAAGTCAGGCTACAGTGTGTAGTAGTTAGCTTTGTAGTATAGCTGAACACATGCTTTTGCTATTAGGATTTAAGATAATTAATAACAGCTCTAAAAAGATGTGTTTTGATGAAGTGAATGGACTGTAAGGTCAGATTAATCAGGATGTCTAAATAAATGTCCACCATGGGTCCATCACAGAGGATTACCACAAACACTTATCTGCAGGACTGCAGTTTGACCACAGCAGACCGATGTCTGTTTAGTCGTGTGACTGCAGTTTATTACCTTTAGTAACCGGCTCACTCTGATTTTATCAGATCAAAATGTTAAAGAATGAAAAGATGAACTGATTGAACATTTGTAACCAGACTGACCAGATTTGCTAAGGGAGCAAACATGTCCTTAAAAAAAGAAACTAGAACGAGATTAAAGTTCCTCTTCATGGTTGAAGGGGGATGGCTTATATTTTCTGCATGGCTCTCTGGTCAGTGCATCATTTACCCTGATTTGGCTACGAGCTCATTTAAAGAAGAGCTTTGCTGCGCACTTTGGATGCATTACAGCGACAAACTAATGGACAGTTTCCATTGAAAGATCTAAGGAGCATCTATTTGTCCTGCTGCCCACCAGCTTTGAATGCAAATGCTCCAAAACACTTTGATGTATTTGCGACCACACGGCCTCAACGTCTTTAGCTGCTGCTATCCTTCTGTCCTGTGTGCACGGAGCTGGCTGGTGACACCGAATAGCAGGATATTTATTATTATTATTATTATTTATTATTATTTATAACGTTGGCAACTCTGAAAGAATGTATTAATTGAATATAAATAAGTCACTCGCACTGCAGCAAATGTTTGAATGTTACACTATCTTTTACATTTGTGTTTTTTACAGGTTATATTTTAGCTGTGTTTTATTTTTTGAATGATTATTGAAGGGCAATTTTTTTTAAGTGGGGTCACAGTGAAGAAGTTTATATGGTTGGTGAAAGAGTTAAGAGATGCCATGAGGATCCTAGATAAGGAGGAAGTCTGAATTAAAGTTATAGAGTAAGACACAGAAAGGCAAAATGTTTAAAGATTGATGACTCAGCAACATGAGTCTGTAAAAAAGCAAAACACTTGTGAGGATGTACTGGAACGCAGACGATAAGCACCTGGAGAGCGCTGACCTCCATCAAGCAGCTCATTTCCACTCATACTGGCATTTCTAGCATATGTTAAATGCCTAGATACACTGATAATAAATCATTATATTGCACTGTTTGTTGTTTAAATCTTGGGTCTCTTGCAGTGATTGTAATGTCAAAGGTCCCTTCCTCCTGTTCTGGATCATAGTACCCAGGATTTTACCAGAATCCACATCTATCTTTAAAAATGTCAAACCTATTGGAAACTATTTCTGTCCAAGCACTCTGCGTGTTTACCGTGAGTTACATGCACATATACTAATAATGGCCTTTTCATGCAATGATTTGCAAACTTTCCTGAATCCAGACGATGACCCGGATCACTCCCATTATTTAATAAAATCTCATTTAGATTAAGACTCATTCTCAGGAAGAAAAGGGAGGAAAATCTGTCCAGTAGTTTTTGCTTAAAGTTGCTAACAAACATAAATATCAGCAAAAGCATAAGCTTCCTGTCAGAGGTAGAAGAGAAACTCTGGGATTCTTCACGCACTAATGAGGACATTCAGAAAAAACCAGATCCTCTTTGAAATGCTTTGATTATAATTTAACGTAAGCTTTTATCGTGGGAAACCACTTCATGCTGATTTGCCACCAGTCAGTCAAACAGACTGGAGCTGTGCAGCACCTTTCACACAAACTGGGTATCAGACTGGTGGAAGACATGTACATGGATTCAATAAAAACATGTCACAAAAGTATATTTTTCACCATAAATCTAAAACAAAGTGTGACGTACGGGTCATAAGGGTTGCAGGGTGAGAAACACGACCATTTAGAGCATAAAGGAAACAAATCAGTTACATCTGTGTGAGGAAACTAAAAAGTTAAAGACGTTTCATGATTATTCAATAGAATTCAGTAAATTCACGAATAGAAGCATCAATAATGAAAGGAATCTGGATGATTTAACCCTTTGGCACCGTGATTTCACTGAGGACCACGAACCGACTCACAGTTTGGTCCCTGACCCAAAAAGCTTTTGCTGAAAACAAGCGGACAGACAATCGTGTGTGTGTTTCTGTGTCAGTGTGGAATTCCTTTGCAGCGTAGGCAGAGCTATCCACCATGTCTGAGCTGTTAAAGCAACCTGTGAGAAAATGCACCATTTTCTCCCATGACCACGCTTCTGGCAGATCTGACACAGACCAGTGGTCAGCACTGATGAAGACGGGGTCGCCTGGGTTCATG
>JBAMIG010000001.1:27214825-27229061 GCA_037177335.1 Kiunga ballochi
TATATATGCATACATACACTATATGTGTATGTATGTATATACATTTATTCTTAGCAGTTTTGTTATAAATATTATTTGTATACAGTGTAAGAATATAGCTTTTGAAATAGTCATTTGAATTTTTAAGACACACAATACAGCTTCAAAAGTTCTTTTCAAAACATGTCCCAATTTATTTTCTCTTGCATAGGTTTTAAAAAGCTTTCTCAAAAAAACAAATAAAAGCCTGAGACATGTATACAAGAAAAACTAAAGTTTAGATTATCTAAATAAGTCCATTTTCACAAGAAGTGCAGTGGTGTAAACACTTGACACACAAAAATAAAACATAAAAATTTGTATCTAAAAAAACAAACTAATTACTTCAATAAAATAAAAATAGAAAACAATTTTTTTAAATAAGGTAAAAAAAAAAAGCTTTTTAAATAATATAAAGGATCAACACAGTATTTGAAGGAGTCTTTGTCTAAATACTGATCTCTGGACATGAACACAGACTGCCTGAGTGAGTTAGAACATAACTGAGAAATTTGCTTAGTAAATGAGTGAAGAATTAAGTCACTGACTAAGTGACCAAAAATGAATAACTGAAAACAAAATACTGTGTGTGGGGGACAGAGACATGTCTGTCTTAAATGAAGTCCCACTCAAAGTCCATTAATGAGCAGACTGGAGACACAAGGGTTGGCTGATGTTACCTTCTTCTGGGAAATCTTTCCTGTGTTCTTTGACTGGACTTTTCCTCGTTCCGCTTTGGTGCCTTTCTCAGGGTTGATTCCAGTAAACCTCCTGAAAAACAAAACTAAGCTTTGAGTTAGTGCTTGTTATTAAAGTTTACTCACTAATATAAATGCAGTCAAATCTATTCTTGTATCCAGAGAACTTCCCTTCACGTCATGAGGTGAAAGTAAGGTTACGTTTGAGTATTGTTTAGGATTTATGCATTGTAATCTGTAAAATCTGAAAGATTATAAATAGATGTGATAGTTTTTACTGCACAAATTAGTGGAAGGAAAGCTGTTTAGATAAGCTTCATTGTAGCATTCTATGAAAAAGTGCCTTTATTGTTTGTTTTATACTTCGGTCAAGTTAGAAAAATATTCACTGATTCGGCCTTTCCGAATAAATAGCTCGTCAACAAAACGTTACTTCTACAAAACCGACACGACACCGTAATCACAACAAGGTGGACAGCGAGCTACAGTAGCATTTTCCTCTAAAGGAGCCATGCTCTAAGCTGGGAGACGTGCATAGGACTCTATGCAGAACCTGCTGCTGCACGACTGCTCAGGGACCGTCCGCAAATAGCAACACCGAAACAAATTACAAAGGAAAATATAAAAAAAAACTATAAGATAACAAGTTGTAGTAAAACCAAACCCACTATACAGAATAACCATCTCACATGGATCACACTACAGCTTTTACTTTGTTAAAATATGCTTAAACATATCTTTAAGACATTTTTTAATCATAATTTTGCAGTAATCCTGATGGCCCATAGCCATAAAACCTGTCTATTTTATTTAATGGATGCTTGGCACCTGGTACGGAGTAAAAACAAAGATATGGTTTGTCTTTACTGCAGTATGTACATCCCACAGCAGGATTTGAATATAAACTATGGTATCCTCAGCAAACTGTTTTGAGTTGGTTTTATAGCCAGTAGAGAGCAGACTGAAGTTTTGGGAGCTGCGCACTCTGTAGAGAGAAGAAGAACACCGGGAGTCCGGGAAGGGCACGCTACCTAGTTCATTAAAAGTGTTGAACAAAGAACCTAAGCATGCATTGTGCTCTAAAACTGGTAAAACAGATAAGTGCAATGGTAGCCACTCTTTAGAGCTTTCCTAAAAATAAATGGATCCAAGTATCATTTTATATTGAGTTGAGTTATATTGAGTTTTATATTGAGCATCTTGAGTTACAATATTTGTGCACAAATCTGTGCAGTATATGTGTGATATGCAAACCTCCTCCCTTCCCATGTGCAGTAAACATGAAGGAATGGGAAGGCTAACCCTGCCTAGTGATTATGGGAGTGGGGAAATTCCCCACATTTGCATATTTTACTCTCTTGAAAGTCTTAAATGCTTTAATTTCCTAGTCCTGTGCACCCTGAGAATTGTGCACTGCTAATTGTTTCTTTAGTGTGCATTAATAGCGTAGCTGTTGGGTGCATGTTGTAACAACAGCTTCATTATGCACAGATTCTTTGCAGTGCCCTTCTTCTGGTTTACAAAGCACCGTTTGCCAACAAAGCTTGCCTTGAGGCAGCAGGACTGCTATGAACAACTGATTAAAAGGCCATGTTTACACTAAGGTTGTAGCTACAGCTGCCTGCACGCTGCTAGCATTGAATAACTCTCAGAAAACCTTTTCTTTTTTTCCTTAACCCTCCAAATTAAAAGCAATGTAAGCTGTTTGTGCAGTGTTCATCTGAGTGGCTGCAGATGCTATTGGTGCTACAGATAAATAAACACATGAGGTTTTAACCTTGGTTCACGTGTTTAAGTTGAGAACTGCAAAAGAGGAAAACTGTATGTTTTAGTCTAAATAGTCACAAATATCTTCATCTAATGTTTTATTGTGACCAGTCTTGTATGACTGCACCGATATTGTTCTTTTTGAGAAAAGCGTTGTTGGTTTGTGAATCATTTTTCTGGTGCTGAACTGAAAGTTATTTTTATTAACTGGGGACAATGCGGCCCTGCCTTCTTGCAGCTTCACCTTGCACGTCCGAAAAACTCTCTCTCTCTCTCTCTCTCTCTCTCTCTCTCTCTCTACCTCGTCAGCCTCCATCCTGACTTTTATATTATGTTTTAATATTTTCAAAACTAAAGCAGCTCAAACAAATCATTTTGCGGCACAAAGCAGCACAAAGCAGCGCAAACAGTCGGGACTATTATGAATGTGATTTGCAGACGGGAGCAGCTTCATGCAGGTTACTGTGGTGTGTTTGGAAAACTAAAGATGTGCCAATGCACCATTCAGGTGTTCACTGTGATACCTTTGTTTTATAAAATCAATGTGACTAACACACGAACAGTCCAACAGGTGGACTGCAGAAATGAATGGATAAATAATCAGACTATGACTCTTTAGTGTCTCATCCTGCCTGCTGTGCAGCAAAGCATATCATCAGAAACGTTGCTGCTATCACTTCTAAACAGGTTTTATTTCTGTATAAATAGCTGCTTTCTTTGCACAGAAATAGGATCAGTAGAAATATGAGCTGCAGTGTGAAATCATTCCGGTACAAAAACACAGAGTTTGAAACTGAATTGGATAAAAGTAGGTATATAATAAGCAACACAATAAAGGTTAACCCCGCAAATAATTGAATGTAATTTTAACAGATCTTTACAATCAGTCAGATCAGCAGCAACGGGATCAGCTGATTACCGGCCGCTCCAGAAGGCTGCACAGATGATTTCTTCAGAGTTCAGTGGGAAACAAACTACTATGAGGTGGAAACTGCATGACTAGACATGGCCAAACATTCTCCATGGAGGTCCACCGTATGTCGGTATGTCGTCACACGGTGGCGTCTGGCGTTTTCTTTGCTCGAGCCAAACCTTCTTTTCACAGATATAAAGCTACAAAATGTAGGTATGAAAAATAAAACTACTCTGGGGATTGTTTTAAGGTACAAATAACACAAATAAATGGTTAAAAGATCAGAAAATTCTATTTAGTCTATTTTGCATAATATAGGCCCTTTAAATGAAACTTTGAAACAAATTACATTTAATAACATTTAATAAATTGCCATTTAATAATAAATAATAATTAATACCTTTCATTTTAGTCTGTGGTGTTATGGAAAAACCATGTGTGGCATCATTATTAAAACTGCCTTTTTCTCCACTTCATATCCCAGAATGTTTAGAAGTTGCAGACAAATCACTTTTCAGGCCCAGGTGAGGAAGGACTGATTGAACCTGTGGAGAATTGTTTTGATTGAACATAAGAGAGGACACGAGGTTTGTGAGTTTCCTCTGCATGAGGCAAATCTTCCATCAAGGGATTTCTCTGTGGACATCGATGATTTTTTTTTGCACTTTTTAAAGTGCAAACAGAAATGTTTTTATCTTTTCTGAAGAAGTTGTCATCGTCTTTTAAAGGGTTTCCTGAGTTATATGGAGAAATAAAAGGATCTGGTCAGAATGAATCATCTCAGTGTCTCTTCAAACATCAGCCTGCAATGAGGCTGTTCATTTTTTGTATTATTATTATTATTATTATTATTATTATTATTATTATTATGATGTGTCCCAAAGGTGTTTAAGTGTGTTTATACTTTGCAATAAAATGCACACTAAATAGTTGGTTATCAGCTGAGAAACAAACAGCACATCATCCTCACATTATTTTGGGAATGCATGAAATAAAAGCATTTGCGGACATCCTGTTGAACATCACACTAATATGAGATTGCTTTAGCAAAGCAAGTTTATGTGATCCAAAATAATCTCATTTAAAAGTAAAACCACGAGAAAAAACAAATACAATTTGACCAAAAAAGAACAAAAAAAACTAACTGTAGTGCTCTAATTGTTTGATTTAAGGTTGAAAAAAAAAAGCGTGTGATGAAATACTGCCAGGAAATCCTCTATGTGTTCACATTAAAGGTTTACATTTAAAGGACTATTTAATACGTACTACTTACATTTTACAGCCTCTAACAATGGCTTGTTTGCCACCTGTCTTGCATCCTGCCTTTTTTCTGAGCTCTCTACAGCCAGTAAAAGTCAGTCCAATGTTAACTCTTTTCTCATCCTATACTTGTTTGTCTTTTACACTTTTTTCAATAATGTCAATAATGTTTTTTATTTTGTTGTTGTTTTTGCAGAAAGAAGCACAGTGTATCCAAAACAGCAGCGTGTTGATAATGTGGAGCAGCGAAGCAAAAAGTTTTAAATGTATAAAATGCAAAGGTATTTGTAACCAAATGTATTTATTTATGCTTTTAGAAATAGTTTTTGAAATTGATTAAACAACGATTCCTCAGAATGGCAACAACAGCTCCAGGAACCTGCATAAGTAATATCAGCATGCGTCCAAAGTCCACCTGCACAGGGTTTTAATGTTGGGAAGGTATTTTAAATGTTAGGTATGTTTATTTTATTGATTCCAATAAAATAAACAACAGGCAATTGTTGAAATGTACTTAAACCAACCTTTATTCACTATAGAAAATGAAACATGTATCAGATGTTAATTTAACTGCTAACATAAACTACCATCCCAAGACATCTCACCATAAATGTGGAAAATATTTTGTTTTTCTGTGTATGAAACGGTGAGGACTGCATGTTAGTAATTTGGAGGTGTGTGTGTGTGTGTGTGTGTGTGTGTGTGTGTGGGTGGATCAGAGCAGTCAGGCACCCTCAGTCTCTGTAACCTCCCACTGTTAGCTCTCCACCTTTGGCAGAACATTTACATGGAGTATCTGTTCATACCTTTTCATGTCAAAGACTTAACAAAGGCTTGTTCCTGTTTGAGCCCTTTGCTATAGAAAACGGAAGAAAAGACCTGAGGCGAGGGATGCACATCCAACACTCCCACTGAACACAATGATCATTAAAACACCACAATGTTAAACGGTATAAACAGTCATTACCTCAGGGCAATGATTGAGTCATCGTTTTCATAAGGATTCAAAGAGATATTATGTGGAAGTCTGACATAGTTATAGTCAATCCCTGGTAACAGTGAAAACAAAACAAATTTGCACACTTTTTGTTCCGTGCATGCATTTGCACACAAACACACACATATTATAAAAAATATCCACCATCAAGACCCAGCATGCCTTGATGCTTACAGTAATTTAATAAGGTTGCTGCTGACAGCAGCTTAGTTCAAAAGGAACTGCTCTGGTCTGAGAAAAAGCTCCTTGTCCTGTTAAATGTACTGCTGACAGACACATATTGAGTTTGAAAGTTGAGCTGATACGCTAAACAAACACATGCTGCTTTATGCTGCAGTGTGCGAAGGTTCATCATCTTTGCAGAGCTGTAGAAAAAAATTAACATCAAGATTTTTAACAAGATTATTGACTTCTGAACAAGATATAACTACAGAGCAAAGAATTTATTTTAATGTGAAAAAACAAACAATTTCCTCCTCAATAAAAACACCAAATTAGTGAAATATGAGAATAAAGAACCATTTGGACAATATGGATTAACCTCTTGGCTTTTTATCCATAATCTAAATTGATAATCTGAGACCTGGTAAAAAAAAAACAAAACAAAAAAACCCCAAAAACAAATAAACAAACAAACAAACAAAAAAAACGAAGACTAAAAAATAAATGTTCCAAAATCTTTGCTGCTACTTCACAAGACAAATGTTGCATCATGAAAATAAAACAGCCATCATAGTGATAATAACGAGACCAGCAAAGCGATGTCTGAGGTCCTTCAGCAGGTTGCAGTGTGTTTGGTTTCATCACATCCTCAGTGTGCATCACTCCTGATGGTAGCATGTTCACACAGTGGTCATATCTGAAGACACACTCATATCTGCAAAATAAAGTTGTGGACTGAAATGACTACAAACCTTTTGTGTAAGAAAAAACTCTGGTTCTGTTTATAAGCAGACCTCTGAATTTACCTCAGAAATCATAAATATAGCCCGGTTTTCACCAGCAGATCAGAACGAAATGCTTTAATCTCTATTATGCTTCCACATGAAACCAAACCTTTATCTGCATGGTAGGTGATGTATTAGCCAATAATGACCTAAGTTTATGGGTATAAAACAAAAATTGAACTGAAATACAATTAATCTATAATTAGATAAACTAAAATTGTGTTCAGTCCCTTAGCTGCTAGGAGCTAAGAGCTAACTGAGCTAACTCTGATCTAACCGGCACTAACTGGCTAATAGAGGTAGGTGGCCTAAAGCTAAGGCACACTGTTCGCAGGCTAAAAATCTTATTTGTACTACCATCTTATTGGAAAACAGTCAATCAAAAAGACTTGCCCCTAATTTCAAGCTTAAATAATGTCTAAATGAATTAGTTTTATATATATTTTAAAAAATGTATTGGTGTAGATTTTTTTGCATATCAATTGGTGAATTTATATTCTGCTCTGTAGCGTGTAGCAGATAGTTAGCCACCTCTATTTTCCTCTCATCATAATTTGAAAAGAGAAAAAAGAAAGTTGTGTTTTAAACAGTTTTATACAGCATTTGTTTTGTTAGTTTTTGCTGAAGACAAAATGTTGCTTTTTAAAATATCAGCAAACCAAAAGTGTGCTTTTAATCTTTTGTTCACATGCAGTGTTTCATGTTAAAATAAATACTGTTTGCATTGATGTGCATCCTCAGCACGCAGAAGTATCAGACCTGACATGATGTCATGTGAGCTGTAAGAATGTATCATTTTGCTCTCAAAGAAAAAGAGGAAGAGCGATTTAGCTGAGCAACAGAATGTCCGCTCATTCACTCCAATCAGGGCGGAAAATTGAGAGACAAGAGACCCCCTCCCTGTTGAACTTCCACCCAACACACATACACTCACACACTGATGATGACTGGCTTCCTGTGGCCCTGGCAACAGTTGAAAGTGGTCGGTGGGATCAGACGATCCAAGTTAAGCTTCTATTGTAAAACATGACTAGAGGAGCAGGATCACCACTCACATGCTCCCCACCACTCAGCCACAGTGTGGGTAGGACTCACAAAGCATGAGCTCATCTTACTCTTCATATTATTATTTATCATTGCTGATGTTTGGTGAAGATGAGCAGCATCTTTGTGGACAGTTGCTAAGATCACAAGCCATGAAAAGTCTGCAAAGCCACCATTGTGTGTCACATGTTAGAAATTAGCAATGTCCAGTTTGGGCCATGCTTTAGAAGAATTTCTGATCCCACAACCAGTGAAAAAAAAGCAATAAAAAAGCTGCTACAAGGAACATTTTCATAGAAATAGCCTATCTGAAAGCTACTGAAAACATTGAAGCAGCACCAAAGCAAGGAGCACTCAGTTTTGCACATATGCTGACATTGACATTGAAAAATCAAATGAAATGTGTTATTCTTTGTAATCTTGGTGTTATAAAGCGAACTCGGTAGCATTTTGTGAACTTTGCTGTGCCTCTTTCCCTGAGACTGCATGATATGTTAGGTATAAAAGTCACTCTTAGATTAAATGATAAACATTGGCAAAGAAAAAGTTCAATGTCATCATTCAATGCATGCAATGCGAGAAGCTCATTATCTTTTGTTAATGAAACAACGTTTTGCATGATCTGCAACAGTTTTCCTGAAGTATTTGCATGTCAGCACCTTTACTGTTGATGTTGTTAAATTGTTGCTAATGTAATTCATTTTTACTTTTTCCATTTTTAATATGTAATTAAAAACACATTGCGATTAGACTATTTTGTGTGACTTTATTGATGAATTCAACGTAAAGTAAGCTAACTATTAAGCTATTAAGCTAACTTTCATTTCACAATTTACTGCTTATCCTCAAAATGCTTTGCAGCTGTTTCAAAGACTTAAAAGTAAAAAACGTCTACTTTTTATTTTAGCCCATTCTAAAATACATTTAATGAGCCATTGATCAAATAACTAGCTAAATATTACATTAAGAAACAACTGAGTCATTTTGAACTATAATTAAGCATCTAGATTGACCAGGGGAAAGGCCACAACAGAGAAGAAGAGGAGGAGCAAGGAAGAGGATGCATAAAGCGACAAATAAAATGCAACAAACAACAAAAACAACTATGTTCAAACTACAGACACCAAAGTGGAAGTGAACTCTGGACACAGCATGGCTCAATAGTGAATGAACTGACTTAATAACCACGGCAACCGTCTATGATGGAAAAGTAAAAATAGACTTATTTATGAGCATGTCTCCATTTACATACTTAGGGGAGACAAAATGGCCTTAAAAGTGTCGTTAAATCCAATAAATCACATTTAAATGTTATATCTAGATATCAGAAAACAGACCACTTCATTGTTATACTACCCCCCTCCCCGTCTCCCCCCCTGCTGCTTATCTAAAAGGGCTTTTTATAGCAACATGATACTTTTACAGTAATGTCTGTGTTGTTTTGTGTGTGAGATTATAACAAGGTGTCATCGCAGAGAAATTGCTTGAATGTACATAATCTCTGAATTCCTTCTAGTTTTTGGTCATTCATGATATAAATCATTGTTTTCTCTTTTGTCAGATCTTACTAACTGCAGAAGGAATAATGCTCTCCTGTCTCAATGATGGTTATATTACCTTCATTAACCTGTGAAGGATTATGAAGGAGCTTAGCAGTGGTGTGCATGAATGAGCCTCAGCTTTCCTCTTTCTTTGATACTGATATTAAATCACTTCAGGGCCAGACATGAAGCCTCCCACATGTAAAACTGTAAATCCTAAATATTTCAGTCCTACGGGAACTAAATGAATATATATATATATATATATATATATATATATTGGAAATCAGTGGAAATCAATCCCTATAAGTACTTTTTATTATGTGTTAATAGATTTTATTCTACAGTTGCATCTATCAGCGGTAGTTATGCTGGAATCAGTGTAAAATCGGTGTGAAGCCACAACATTCATGGTGGTTTGAATCATTATGATGATGGACGGAAAGATTTCAGATAGAAAGCTGCTGAAATCACAAGTGTTCCTTTTGACCTTTAACTGCAATAAAATATACGTGCGGGGGTCCCTCATGTCAGCTCATAGCAGGAAAATGAGGCTGATATTTTTGATTGGACTTCCAGGTTTGACAATCACTCAAAGACAACTTCTCCTCCACCTGAACGAGCTGGAAATATACTGAATGGAGACTTTATCAGCTGATAATTAAATAACTGTGATCTGTAGGACTGGTGAATAAAGATGGAGGGATGGAGCTCACTCCATGACACTTATAAGAACAAAAGTTACCTGTGAAAATGCAGTTTTTAAATCAGCCAAGCAGAGCCAAATGGAAAATATTAACATATTTATTGTCTACAAGCATTTGGTGGACTAACAGAGTGTTTTGTTTTCTTGTTGCACAAGCCTTTGATTCAGGTCGGTAGTTTGTGGACAACCCATACACCCTGTACAAGTCAGCGCCACTGATGTTCTGAAGTCACACCAAGTTTCATCACCATTAGCTCCTACCACATTAGCTCACAGTGTAAGGAGCCATTCATGTAGCCTGATGCTATACAAGCTACTACTAGTCACAATATACCAGGATGTCTTAGAGCCTTGCATCCAAATAGCACATTTTATTGACTAATGTTCAGATCTTTTACTTTTAGGAGACCAAATATTACTGTATCAATAATGAACACTAAGATACAGCAAGATCTACTGCATCCCAAGCAAGAAAGTAAAGAATGTGTAGGCTTGTGAAGGGGATGATGAGTTGTTTTGATATCTTACATGATTATTTTTTCAAGTTCTCTTCTAGCTGGATAAAAGATTGAATGAGAATGCTGAAACATGTCTGTATTTTCTCCTACCAGCAGAATTCCCTCGGCTTCATCACCAACTTTAAGAGAACTTGCTGTGCTTGCCGACCCCAAAAACCCCGAGTCAGCAACATGGTGAAAGGACTGCATGGTGCAGCAATATCCTGCTCTATATTGTAGGATTGGGGGACAATGAAGCTGGTGTATGTGGGTGGTGGTGGTGGTGGTGGTGGGGGTAATCCCCTTTGAAATGATCTCACCCCTCTTCAGGTCACTTCATCGCTGAGGCTCTCCGGCTTTTGTCCTGTCCTCTTACTTGCTGTATTTCCTTCAGTGTTTTTCTTTGGATTAAAAAAACAATTCGGCTTGCCAGCCAGTGATCACACACACACACACACACACACACACCCACACACACACACATTCAGAGGAGACAGAAAAGTCAACAGTGTTATTCCCTTGGAGGACAGGGTGTCAGGAGTTTGTCTTTCCCCCATTGTCCATCACTGGAGGCCAGAAACAGGGAAAGGTTGCCAGCTTCTGACTCTGCATCATGGGGCTCTTGATGGGCCAGATCAACAACATATTGAGGGTTGAATACTGATGGAAAGAGTCAGGAATCCTTTGTTTTGATGCACCGTACTTCTTTGACATATGGTTTTGGGTGAAACAGCATGGTCTGAAAGATAAGGCCACATACAACACGCTTCAACATGAAATAAATAACCTTCCTGTGCTTCAAAGCTCAACCGAACTCTTGCTTTCCTTCTACTTTGTGCCACATCTAACAAGCAAAAAATACATATTTATAGATACAACAAAGGTTGGCCGTTCGACCCTTGGTTTGTCAGAGAAGCCACAAATTGAGAAGCATGTGCCGAAGTTAGAGGAGGAGATTATCTGTAGGAAGAGAGCTTCTAAATACAGCGAAGCCCGTCGCGCCCTGGTTGGTGAACCTGCAGGATTTTCTGCTCCTGGCTACTTGGTATATTTTTGCAAGGGATGTTTATCCTTAAAATGCTGGGTGAGCTGTAATTGTGGGTCTTCCATTCGTCTCTGTGTCTGTTTGTTGATGTCTTGGGGAATAGGAGGTTGTGGCTGCTGACCACTAGCTGCTCATACAGTTTGTCCTCTGGCTGATACAAGCTGGTGGAAGCTGCACCACCTCTGACGTGGTCTGGTGCAGCTTCTGTTCCCTAAGTGCATAAAAAGAAAAGAGCTACTGGGTCACCAAATGGGTGCCATTTCCATGGATGCCAAATGGTTCAGTATGTTACTGATACTCTAATGTTTTACTCATAAAATGAGCAACAGGACAGGACAGGAGTTTTAGCATAGCGTTGGCTAAAAAGCATAAACTTTAACCTCATGGCATCCATGTTAATAGCACAAGGAGACCAAGCATAAAGTAGATTCACCAAAAATGTCTATTTTCAAAATGAACAACTTATAATTAATGCATGATTTAAGTAACAGGACAGTTTGCTGAGATTAATCTCTTTGATAATATTTGAAATATGATGAAACATACAGAAAATTGAATGAAAGTTTTGGTCTCCTCTTGCCATTCAGGAGATCCAGATGCTGCTTCTTGTTGTGATGTGTCTTGTTGGGCGATCCACATGAATCAGAGTGATGTGTAACAGGTAACAGGACTGATTGAAGACTGTGGATTTTTACCAAAAAAGATACTGATTGGTTTTGAAAAAAAAAACATACTTATAAAGGATGAATGGAATATTGAAATATTCATAAACGCAAAAAAAACCTTTAAATACATTTAGTATTTTTTAGTCATAAATTTTACTACAATGTGTGATGTCATAGAGAGGTGAAAAATGTAGTGTTTAAGGTGTTCATTATAGGTTTTTTTTATTAATCTTTCCAGCACAATTTGGGATTAGATCATTGTGCAGGATGGTTAGCTAAGTAAGAAAATAAATTGTTTTCATGCATTTAGATATAGAATCTACAGAAATGACACCTATTTGGTAGATGTATAGGATATAAGGTATGAGTTCTTTTATCTAGGTCATGGTGCCTTCAGGTGATGCACAGCACCACCGTGAAAGTCTAATGCAAAACATGCTCCATCCGGCATGCAGCTATGGGCAGAAAATGGAAGCTCTCACCATGAAACATTTACCAAACTGCACCGAGACGTCAGGTTTATTCTGTTTTTTCCCACAATTTTCCTGCACTTCTCTATTTTTTCCTGTTCTTTCAAAAACGTTTATATGGTATATTTTATAAAAACCAATTATTTAAAAAAATTGCAATATATATTTGTGAGGTTTTTTTTGTTTCTTTAAAAAGCAGTTTGTGTGTAATATTTTAAAGTTTTTGTTAATGTAAATAAACAGCCTGAAAACAAGCTAAATGAAATTATAAGCAACAGTGACTACTGACATGCATTCTGTCACGTCCCTGACATGAGTGGGTTTCATTTAACCCCAAAGACAAGAGTGAGGGACGGGAGTATCTGGGACACCGGGATTGATGATGGGAAATCCCAGAACACAAGGCTAAGCCAGTAGTCCTGCACTGATGGTGTGCCAGTAACCAGTGGGCCATGTGATGACAGTGATAGTTAAGAGCGTGGATGTGGAGTTGGCAGGTGGTACACCCCAGATGAACAGAGATGAGTGCTGCGAGTTGTCACATTGTTTGGTGGAGAACACAACACTGTAAAGTGTCTTACTCTTGTCCAGACCTCATTATCCCATCTGCTCTGATGTGACTCGCTGAGGCAGACTTGATATTTACCCTAGGTCTTTCGCTTATCTGCTCTACTCTCACCCCCTGTGTACAATCTTTGTATGTTCAAGCTCAAAATCTACTTACATCATTCTGATGTAGTTATATGTCTGCTCATAATTCAAACTCCACTTCCTAAGTAGTTGCATCATGGATGGAAATGTAAATGAACACAGAATGCATTTATCTTTATATGAAATGATTAAATGTTTTCCTCACAGCTGAACATGGAAAACATTAAAATGTTGAAAGAAAGAGATTTTGCTCTTTTATTAGAGTAGACAGGCAAAAATACTCCGAAAAACTAAGTTTCACTATAAAGAACTGAGCTACTTATTACCGGGTCAATAACACGACATCAAAAAGAGCACCTTAGAGAGGCAGAGTCTCCGGTGAAGTAAAAATAAAATAAAGTTATTCACCTGCTAAAAAATAAAAAATAAATGCAGAAACATTGTGGAGCAATTCCCAGATTAATGTTCATCAGTGTAAATGTTCAAAGACATTACTTTGTTCAATTGTATCATGAAGCTATTCTAAAACATCTACCACCGGGATTTACTTTACTTGCTCTCCAAACTAAAAAATATCAGTGAAATAACACTTCAAATCCAAATGGAGTTAAAAAGAAAGAGATGAAGATGCCGGACAGGAGTGGACAGGAGGAGCGGAGAGGAAAACAAATGAGATTTAAACCATTTCTACCAACTGTTGGGATGGGTAGTGTAAGATTGCTAGCTAACAAAATTGATGAGCCCCAGCTACAGTTTATCAGCTGCTCCACCAGAGGAAATAAAACTTTAATTTGTGCTAATATTAAAAATGCATACAGCTTATCTGCCACCTTAAGGAAGATCTGATCATCATCTGGTTCTTCTCACTTCCATCTAAAAGCCCATCGCTCAGCAACATCCCACCCAGACCAGTGAAGTGCTTCCACAGTGACACACCCCACATCACCAGTAACACACCCTGCATCACCAGTAACACACCCTACATCACCAGTAACACACCCTGCATCACCAGTAACA
>JBAMIG010000001.1:27253686-27264439 GCA_037177335.1 Kiunga ballochi
TCTTTTTATTGCTGCAATTACCATGAAAGCTGCACTAGAAAGTGCTGTAGTCGTCCAAAGAGCTCCTGTTGGCTGCTTTGTGTTGTTGGGATGATTTACATTCTCTGATTTACTCCCAGCAATACTCTAAGAGTTGCACTGTTGGAGGGTTTAACAACTCTAAAAGAGAGAGGAAAACAATGAAAGTCTGCCTGTGTTACTTATGTGTCTCCACTGACACATATAACCGCAGGCTGAAGGCAAATGATCACACCTCTCCTTGGCCAAAGATCTTCTAGAGGTTGGAAACAAACAGAAGCGAAAAAGGCAGCTGATAAAGCAGGAAGTAGAAACTTTGTGATGGGATGTGGTGACCGTTTTCCCTCAGATTACGTCATTGTAACGCCGGTGGAGGTGGACTCTGATGGCACGTACCTGTCGCATGACGTAAGCAGGGAAAGCCATCGCACCAAGAGGTCCCTTTCCTCTCTGTTGCACTACCGGCTCTCTGCCTTTGGGCTGGACATGCACCTGGACCTGCGTCCATCCTCTGTGGTTGGTCCGGGATTCACCGTGCAGACGGTTGACTCGGACGGCATCTCCACGGTAACGACCGATGCTGGGTTTCACAGTTGTCTGTATCAGGGATTTATCCGCAACCAGTCAGCCTCCTCAGCAGCCATATCAACATGTTCTGGTCTGGTAAGTGACTCGCACTAATTGGTTTCAATGTCTTTTTGTTGTTGTTTTGAAATATTTGACTTCATGTGTTTTTACAAAATGCTCGGGACTGTTTTAGACGACCTCAGAAAAGCATCCTACTTGCTCCAAACTGATGCTTTTACAGTATCTAATAAAAGCCAGTCTTCTCATATTATCAGCTGGGTCGGGTTTCTGTAAGATCCTCAGTAAACTGTAACATGACATCATTACCCAGGAGTCCAAGCATCGGTTTCGGCTGCTTTGTTTGGCACTTTTTTTTTGCACATTTCAATAAAGAGATAAAAGCAGATGGAGCTGTGTAAAGCAACTGAATATTTCCTTCTATTTATTTGAGACAGCTCTCAAAGTCAGGAAAGAGAACACTCACAATGTACAGTGTAAATACATATATGCACATACACAGAGCCTTCCATCTCTCCTCAGTATTTATTACATTTATACATTTTCACAGAGCTTGTGAATGGATACCCAGATGCAGCATCACCAGCCACCAGGCATTAAGACCAGCAAAAAGGAATGACGATGTTACCCAAACTTTGCAGAGGGACAGAGAGACATCACCATGATAGCTGAAACATAACTAAGTAAACTCTGATAGTAAACATTTTACAGTATGTTAAGAAGACTCTTCTGTTTCTGTATGTAAAGAGAGCTTAAATAAACCCTGAGTGGAGTTTCGCTTTACTAAGTGCTGCTTCGCTCTGACTCCAGGCCTTAAAGATAAATTAAACTGGTGTTATCACAAATGAAAACAATTAGCAACATTTCCCCGACTTCTAAACATTGTGTTCTACTTGGATCGCATAATTTACGATGCTCTAATTCCTCTCCCAGATATGACAGAGCTTCCTCATCTGTAATTTCACTGATTTATACCAACTCTTCCCATTCAAGAGACACATAGCTTCTTCCCCTTTAAACCACGACGGCTCTGTAATTACACGATCCTCCACTTTCATTTGTAGTTTATGATGTCTGAACCCAGCAGAGCTCACACATTCCTTGACACATCCCACACCAGGCTGGACCAGATGGACACATTTCACCCCCGTAAAAGCCGGAGGACCATCTATCATCAAGCTTATATGTCCAGCTCCTGCGGTCGCTCTGCTGCTTTGTCCTCTGCGTGCCCTGCCGCTTTGTCTCGTCTTGTTCACAGCAATTAAAGCCAGGGTGAAGTTTGAGCCGCCTGGCTGGCACTGCTAATCTTTGCATTGTTCCTGTCATTAGGCTTGCTCCCACTGACAATAAAACATCACTCAGCCGTTCCCTTAAAAGCGCTGCGGTGACACAATGTGATTGGGTCGTGATTGCATTTGAATAGACTGGTATGAGCGTTTTGATCTATTTTTACTCCTCCTGAACACTTTCAAGCTCCCTTTTCCCCCGTTTTATCTTCCAAATTTGACCCAGTTATTGCTAAATCTCTTCATTTAGACGCCTTCTTTTGTTTTTCTTTTGATACGAGCAAACATTTTTACACAAGCAAAGTTAGATAAAATAGGAATATTGCTACACCTTGCGTTATTTTTCCATCCAGTCTTTTCTGCAGAATGTTTGCATGTGAATAAAATAATTTATTATAATTATGAAGCGGGAATAAACAACGATGGAGAGGAGGAAGTAGGACATGGAAAGGAATTAAAGGAAAGCTCAATACAAAGAAGGCCAAGAGGGAAAAGCAATGAATGAGAAGTGATGTGAGCCTGACTGGGCTGTGCTGGGAATGCAGTGTAAGAGGGGGAAAGTTTTGGATGTGTGAGTTTACTGTGTGGGGATAAAGCTCCCAGGGAGGCTGGATAGTCTCTTTACAGAGCGTTGGAGTGATGAACTCAGTTTATGCCTTTGGAAAAGAAATGGAGGAGACGAGGAGATATAAAGAGAGCTTCCCTGATCTTTATTTTATTGTCTCCTTTCAATGGAGAGAAGGAAAAAAAAGCGAAAGTGAAATAGGGCTTTTGGCCCGACTCTTTTGATAACAGGGAGGTGTCAGCACCGGCTGCCGGGCCAACCAAGACATGATTCTTCCCTTTTTTTCTTTTTTAGACAGATGGAAGCAGGATTGGGCTTTTTGAATTAAGGCTGGGGCGAGATGGTATTAAGAGCAGAGCAGGATGGATGGATGACAGACGAAGTGGGATTTCCTGCTGTAAATCCTCATCAGTAGAACTTGCTGCTATTTACTTGCTTTTAAACACTCTCCTTGTCCTCCTGCAACACCTCCTTTATGTTTGTTTTTTAATTAATTAAGATTTATTTTTTTCGCATGCGATGAAACGCCTTTTCAGACGTAACACATTTGGTTTGTAAGGGAAGTGAATGGGCTGATAGTGGGTAGTGGGTGATCTTTTCTTCTTTTGGAGGGTGTTTCATGTGAGGTCACTGTGTTGCTTGACCTCAATCCTCCCCGCATGGGTATACGGGGGTTGGTAATTGTCAGCCTCACCGTTTCTTACTATGATGTACAAGTTCAGAGCTGCTTACCACGGATGTGAATGCGGCAAACTGAAGTGATTTACAGCTCCCCTCTGTCCACCCAGACCCCCTCCCAGGATGGGATTCTTCTCTCTGCGTTGACTGGGGCGGATGAGTCTCGCACTAAGAAGCCTGTTCAAGCTCTTTTTGATAAAACAGTCACACATTAATACACACATCGCCGTCGTATTGGATTTAAGAAATTGAATCGGAGACGTAGATCTGTGTCAGAAGACAGAATGAGGAACAGTAAAAGGTAAAACTGCTAAAGGTTATGGGAAAATGTGTAATAAGAGCTGGTTCAGTGTTAATAAAACACTTTTCTTTCTGAAAGTTTCCCTGTATGATGATTCTTAAAAGCAGTTTTGATGACATAGCAGAAACGTTCTCCTCTTAGATACGACCAGCGTTGTATGGCTGTCTCACGATGTGGAAGAGCTGACCATTACTCTTACTGTGACCTTAAACCCTTACAGAGCAGGTCGGACACAAGTTGGGCTGGCTGGAAACTGAGCGGTCCGATCCAGAGTGGCCAAAGTGCAAATGAAGGGATCGGTTTCCCTCCTTTACCTCTGAGACTTAAACACCAAGCGCAGCATCATCAAATGACATTTAAAGTCACGAGTTTATGGAAAAGATGAAATGTAGGTAAGATCCAGAAGAGCCTCTCATCTCCAGCTTGACTGGGTGATTTTGAAGGAGTTTGTGAAACTGCTGGAAAATGCGCCTCGTTTCCTGTGTGTTTAAAAGTGACCATCCCCTCTGTGAGTCCAGAGACTTAACATTCCTCCCTCCAGCAACAATCGCCCAACAATCTGCAAACCTCGTACTTCTGAGCAGTTCAGGTAGCAGTCTGAGTTGTTAACTAATCATAGGGTAGGCATATTTTCTTCCTGGCTCCACCTGTCCACATACCTCAGTGCTGGTGAAAAGTTGCATGCTGACGAGTCCCTTGTGAAAAAATAAGCACACACACACAAAAGAATGTAAAACCCAAAGAAAAGGTTGTTTATCTGGTGGCTGATTGGCAAATTATTATTTTTCACTGAAGAACTTTTCTTTAAAGTGTATTTTATTTAACATCATTAAAACAAAACGTAACTTTTCAGCTGTCAAAAAGCCTCATTCGCCAATACTTAATATGAATCTTTGTAAATGTGTTCTCGCAATGCTCCCATTGCCTTTAAAAGCACCATGCTTCTCACACTGCAGGTGCTTATTTCAGCACAACACCAGGCCTGTGGTATTGCTTCTTTGGGGTGGAGGAGGGGTCTACGACATCCCTGCTGCTCAGTAAGAAGAGTAGAGATTGTTACATACTCTGCAAGAACAACAAAATGGTCTAATTTAGTCTCCCAGATGCAGCTGGGGAGATCTTGTGGCCTTTTCACATCGCATCTGGCAAGCAGAGCTTTGTTCTCGTGGGCATCTGAGAATAATCACATGACTCTTTAGACATTTAAGGTTTATGCAGGAACGGTAAAGCAGAAAGTTGAATGAATAGTTTTAATGAAGGTGAGAAAGTGCATACCTGTATGCAACATACAGTAGTACAGACACTGGCTCGTGCACAGGTTACTGTTCCTGTGAAAACGTATTAAACGCACATGATATAGGAGACACTGCCTGTTAGTAATACCAGCCCTATCCAGACCAAAGCTTCTCATGGAGTGTGATTGTGATTAGATGGGATTTTATACGTTTCAGAGGATCCAAAGAGTCAAGATGGCGTCATCGGAATTCCAAAGCAACTGGAACGCACCATGAATTGTCCAACCTAAGAACTTCTTTCTTGTTTTTGCAGCTTCGAGAACAAGAATTGTTTATATTCAAAAAGATTCAAGAGATTCAAAGTGTTTATTGATATGTATACAGTAAGGAAACATGTTTCCCTGTACAATGAAATTCTTATTTTGCAGTCCACTCTAAATGCCATAAATAGTACAAAGATAATGTCATTTAAAGAGCATTCAGAGTACATAAATACAATCAGCAGGAAAATGTAAGTATTAATACAGTAGTCAATGTAAAGAAATATGGCAGTGAGGTAATAAAAACTGTCCAACATTCAGCATTTGTGCAAAATAAGCTGTCATGAGGTAGGCGGTATGATGTTTGTGCAAATGCTGATAAGAAATATTAATATTAATAAGGTGCATTAACAATGGAAACAGTTTGTGTGTGGATGTACTGTCCAGTATTACACACACCATTAAGGAGTCTGATAGCTGAGGGGAAGAAAGAGTATGAGTAACAAGTTAAATAGAAAAAGTGTGTTGCTGCAGCGCTGCCTGCACGCTGTCCACCATGTGTGCGTTGAAGAGACAGTGACTCCACTCACATCTGTGCCGGTTTCCTGTGATTTCTGTGGTGCAGGCCAGCCCAGAGATATGACAGTGATTAGATATGTTGTTTGTACATCTTGGCCGCATGTCAGACCACTTGTATTGGTATTCTAACAAGTATGTCTGGCTTGTAAGAACAGAAAGGCAAAAAGAGGAACCACAATGAAATCAGGTTTTACTTGTACTCCTGTAGGATCAAACTTTGTGTTAAACTTTCTCCGGTCAGACCTGACATGTTTAAAGTCTCTGCTTGTACGCCACATCTTTTGCTTGCTTTGGTTTGAGATTTAACTCCTCCGGTCATACTGAGCCGGCATCAGCCCTGTGGTACTACAGTTCATAGCTTGAATGCGTGTTCGCGCACTCAAGTGTCTAAAACCAGGGGAAAGTGTCATTGCACACCACCTCCCTCCCCTCTCAGGCATCTTACATCCAACTCGCTGTCTGACGGCTGTCGTTGACACGGTGCCGCGTGTTGTGGCAACCAACACTGACTCTTGTAAGAGGAGAGCTCTGGGGAGTGTGGGTGAGGGGGGTGGATGGACTCCCCGTGGTGTGAAGAGGGTACTTTCTCTTTTCCCAGGCATTGTTGTCGATGCTTGATGCACTTTGAGGTTGCAGAATTACCCACAAAGGGAATATGCAAGACTTTCAGCCTCATTTCTCAACCACAGAGTTCTTCTGTTGTTTCTTTTTATTGATTATATTTTTAAGCATGAACTGATTATATAAAAGACAAAAGACAAATGACATGTCTTCAAACATCCACTGACTCCGTTTGAACTTGTTCTTTTGTTTTCATTCGGCTTCCTTCAGAGCTGAGACACTATGAAATGCATATTAATCCGTAGTTCTTGGAAGTGCAGAGAAATAAGACGACAAATAATGTGTCTGTTTCACACAATGTGCGCCAAATCCCTTAAGCTTTTCCAGAGTTAAAAGACTTGATGGATTGCCAGATGACTCTTAGGCTATTTGTACCTGTCCAGTTTCGTTAAAGGCCAACAAATTGGGAGTGTCTCTTCCTCACGGTATTCTTCTTGGACTTGGCTATACTGGGTGTGTATACGCTCAGAGCTTGGCACTACAAGTGGAGAGTGGCCTGAAGGTTTTCCCTGGTGGTCTGGATGCTGACAGTGATGTAGTGCCCACAGTTAGATGCCAGTAGGAGAAAAGGGTCAGGCTCTCAGCTTGAGTGTGGGATGGTGTGTCCGTGATAGGCCGAGCAAAAACAGACAGCGTTTGTGTGTGTGCTTCCACATCCTTTCTTGTCTGTGTAAAGTCTTTCTCACACATGATTAATGGCCGGGGTTGAAGTGTTCAAGTGGATGTTGTAGCTTCCACAAACACAACTCATGCATCAAATCTGACCCACCATTGTCACCATCACACTCCACTGACTAGTGGTTTTGTGTGAAACGATGAAGATTAACAAGCAGTTTGGTCAATAGTTAAACCTTTCGGTGGGTTTATATAGTTTTCCTTTAGGTTGTGTTTTGCCAGGATGGAAGTGGATGTTAAGGTTCTAGAAAAGAGAAACCAGTTTGCAGTTGGAGAGATGTATGTCTATTTATGCACATGTTAACATGATTTCCTGGGGTCTAAAGGAAAGCATACGCTGCTGGGATCAGGTAGCACAAAGGCCTTTTCAGGCCTGTCTGAAAATGTCTTCTCAGAATGGCCGGTTTAAGGAAAGCGTGAAGTCACTACTGAGGTCTTGAACATGCCTTTGCAAAGTTCTCTGGAGTTCCTGCTAATGTGTGACTTCTTGTTTTATCGTTTCGCTGCCACATCAGGGCAGCGCTCCAGATGTGGAACAGAGAACATAAAGAGCACCAAAGTTATGGTTCGGTGCTGCATCACTTTTATTATTTTATTCAAATAGATGATTTATGACTGTTTGTTTTTTTATAAAAATACAGATGTATTCCTCTTTTGATGCAAATCCTCTCCTTGGCCTTCTTATTAGCTGGCACATCCATTTCCTGTTTGTATGGCACACTGTCAGAGACACACATTACCAAAAACCACCAAGTCTTTGGTCTAATTTAGCTACTTCAGTCAGACAAGCTGTAACACATTGTTACATTAGTTTAAAGGCTGCTTTAATTGACAGCGAGAGCTAACCTCCTTTATTTTAACACTCCAACCAGACTGAATGCAGTGGGAGAAATCCTTTTTCTTCCTGCCAAACAGAGCAGCTATTGTAATATGATAGTGGTTTAGGAATTACCCTACTGAAATGCTGAGTTCAGGAAACATCTGCTCCTTACCTATAGCTTCATCACTTAAGACAAAATGGTCTTTTATTGAAACGCAGTGTCTCCTGTGTAATTTTCTAGGTCCTGTTTAGCTTCATTAGCTCACCGGGTTTATTTTCCTTATTAGTCCCTGAGTCTATTTATGGTCTTTGGTTTTCAGTTTCCGTGGTCAGATCTTCCTGTTGTGCTCCTCCATCCAGTCTTCAGATCAGATATTAAGCTCGTTACTTTCTTACACGAGAAGCAAAGTTTGATCTTGCTCTAGTGGCAGCAATAACATCTACAAAGTTCTGGTTGGTGTTGTGCATTCGTTCTCCATTTCACTACACGTGGTCTTTGTGTGCTCTGAGGAGGAATAAATAACTGACCTGCTTATTTCATAAACAGACAGATAAATTGGCCGCGGCAGGTCGGATTGTGTGTGCGACTGTGTCTTTAAATGCCCCATGTGTTGTAAACCTTTTTGTACTTTCTCACCACCTCCAGCAGCTGCTTTATTACAAATATCAGTAAAAATGTCCGACCAATCACACAATACTGTGGTGAGAATGTCTTTGATCACATCCACCAGAACAAAATGACATCAATTTCTTTCGAGGCCCTCAAGAACAAGAAAAAAACCCTTTTCTTTGTTGCTTTGTTCCTGCATTTGACCTGCCTCTGCCCTGTGATTGGGTACTCACATTCTGCAATCCCTGACAGTTTCCCCTCAGGATTAGGAACAATCTGGGAAAAAATATTGTGGAGCTCTCAGCAACATAAAAACACATGAATGGCTGAAATGAAATGAAATAAACCAGAATTAAAGTATTCTCCTTTGATTTTACATAGATTTGGTAATATCCAGACTCAGATTATTATGGGCAACATGTTTCTTCAACTTTACTTTGCTTTAGATCGCTGGGTTGGGAAGGGTTCTGATTGGACAGAAGGTGGATGCGACGTCTACCAGAAATAAACAAATTTCACTTCCTGGTTCTCTTCTTCTAGCCCCCAACACGGATAACCACATAATAAGAACCGTTTTCGCTTTTTGATGATGTTTTTGGTGTGCCAGCTCGACACGAACATACTGCTTCATTTTATTCAGCGGCTGAGGAGGAGGAGGAATAGCATGTGCTTCATCGGGACGGGACAAAGTGACAAGCATGCTCAGAACGACTGGAGTTAACAGAGAGTGGAATGAACATTTAAAAGAGAAAATCCTTTATTTGGATTTTAGATGAGAATAAACCAGCCACTTTCTCTGGAATTGAGTCTAAAAATGTAATTTTCATTCAGAATTAGATGTTTACATGGTCATTTTTCATCCCTTTACAGCATATTTAACTTTTTGACCACTGCCACGGTTAAAAAAGAGCAAAAAAGACTCCCAACATGCAGCTGAGAAACATTCCCTACTTGTATATTATTTTCTATTAAGGGAAGCATTAATAGCAGACGACTCACCACAAGGTTTGATTAAGAGGAAAAACATCTTTAAAAGCTTTGGAACATATTGTTTATGAAGATGAAGGATTCTCTTCTATTCTCCTCCTTCAACACTGACAAGTTTATAGAGTAATGCAACCAGGAAACATCTGATGATAGAGAAGTGAAACTTCTTGCAATGGAAGACGTAACTTATTGATCTCACCTTGATCAAAGTACGTTGCTCAAGACTAAACTAACAAATCTGTGTCCAAATGTCTCCAAATCCTTCCAAACAGTGGTCCTCTGCAGTATTCATGTCTCTTTTTCAAAATGATGGTGACAGTGGTGTGAAACGGATCCCTCTGGGTCTGAAATAAAAGAAATAACAGGTCAATTTTCCAGCCCTCGTCTCTGCACCACCTTTCCTGGGAGATTTCAGTCCTCATCGCATACACACACTTGCATCCCATGTGTGTGGCATGTTTAGTATATTTTACTCATTTGCATCAGATCAGTCCCCCTTCAGTCAGTAGAATGGTCGACTTGCATGGCACCCAGTTAGAGAGCAATTACCAGCACTGTGGAGGAGGTCATTTCCATTTGGATGGACGGCTGTGGGAGTTGTCCTCCTCTTCCCTGCTGTGTCTACATGGAAGAAAAAGTGAGGCTGTGCCCAAAGGCTCCAAACTGACAAAAGACTAATCCAGCATCATCATTTCTCTCTTTGTGTCTGCACTCCTCTGCTGTGTTCCCTAGACATGCTTAAAAGGTGTCAATAGGTTGTTCAAATATAATTAGCAGTGACGAACCGGGCCTGTTTGGCTCATTGTCATCCTAATGTACTGGGAGGGTAGTACCACCTTTAATGGGGTGATTATGAATAGTCCAGTTTTGAAGATGGACTGATGCTATTTGTGTATAAATTCTGCGCTGTGGTGGGAAATATTCCTTCAGTCATAGCAGGAGAAATTCAGGCTTGTGCCCTGTCATTGTAGTTTGCTTCTTCTCTAATTCCGATCCAAAACCAAAATGATCATCTCCTATTTCCTCTATTTTTACCCCATTTAAAAGACACATAATTGACATGAGCCAACTGTAATTACTCAAACTATGATTCCATTGAGTGTGTTAGATGCTTGAAGGGCCTCCTTTGCTCCTGTATGATTTTTAACCCCCCTCCCTTTCACCACACACTATGCTCATGTGGTCTCCACTGAGCTGGAGTGCAGATGTGCTTTAGAGTTCAGTAATCACCAGCTTGGGGCTTCTCGCTGCTCAGCCCCAGTCTTTAACAGCATGTAAGCACTTACTCATTTGCCTCGTAATATCATGGTAGGAAGCCTTAAAAGAGACACGTTTATACAGAGACAAGCTAACGCTGCCGTCTCTCCTGACAGAACCTGATGCAGAGCCAAGGAAACCGGATGGTTAGGGAGTTGGTATTGGCGTTACTCAAAGAAAAGCGAAATCCCGCTTTTTAATGTTCCTCTCATGTACAGTTGGGACTTTGCTGAGCAGAGGCGACCTGGTCCAACCTAATCACGAGAGTGTGAGGTT
>JBAMIG010000001.1:27267652-27279641 GCA_037177335.1 Kiunga ballochi
TATACATATATACAGGAAGATTCTCTTGGGAAAGTAAATTTGTTCAGCACAATACAGCATCCAGATAATCATTCTGCTGCTCAGATGCTGGACGAGACACGTTAAAAAAAAAACAAAAAAAAAAAACAACACCAGCCCCTTTGCTGGTGTTATTCCGCTGTTAGCAAGCAAACATTAATCATCTAAAAATGACGCCATGCACTAACAGTGATAGTATGCTGACAAAAGAAGATTGAACCTACACATACACACAAACACACACACTCTGAGCACCAATAAAGCTATTGCTGCAGATGGAATTCATTTCCAGTCATTATCATCACAGACACTTCCATCTGCGAGCTGCTGGGAAAGAAATGGGGAGCTGGCAGATGTGGCGCTGCAGAGGAGAGAGGAAGAAACATTTAGTGATGGGAGATAAGGAAGTTTACATAGTTACTTCAGACTTTTTGTCATTTTACTGCAGGAGCGCCGTGATTGCCAGGTTGTCATTACCTTTTGTATGATAAGAAACTCCCAGAGTTAAAAAAAAACACCAGTATTTCCATTTAATCTCATAATAATGGGTTAGCTGAAGAGCATGAATGATGAAATTACCCTCCTTGTCATGGGTTGACTGTGTAGATATTGTTTGACATAAGCAACTGTCAGGAGACAAATGTGTTGCATCTTAAAAGGGGGAATATTTGATGAGGTGTGTTTGTACAGGTCAGGTCTCTGCTAATGTTAGACAGATGAAAAGAGGAGCAAATAAGAAGTGACAGCAGTGTTTGCTGATTGGAGACACCTCCTTTGACCTATTCCAGCTCGCTTTTGAATTCCAATCTATTTTAGGAAGTGCTAGTCTCGCTTCACCTCCGGCGTTTTTCCTCCTTTTTATGCAGATCTTCAAGTTGATATATTTTATTTATGAAGTGAGCTATCTTTTCTCCTTTGTGTGCTTTGCAAAGTAATGCTGCTGGAGCTGGAAGTCCAGTAGTATCAAACCTAAAGGTTGTTATTTCTTCGGCAGGTATTGATGTGTTGGGGCTCAAACCATTGACACAAACCAACCTCTGGACTATGCCGACCTACTGGTAGTTAAAATAATCATTTCTGACACCTAACCACCTATACAACTTGACCTTCCAACATGGAGGACTGATAGAAGAAACAGATGATTTCTGGATACACGAAAGCGTTTTTGGTCGCTGGATCGGATGGATGGATGGATAAATGGATAAATGGAGGGATGGGTCTGGTGATGGCAGTCTGCCATATATCCAGCCACTGTTTTGACAACAAGAGCCTCACCATGGCTTCCCTTTTGTCCAGCTTCTGTTTATTTTGCCACCTGCTAGTCTAGGGGGGAATAGGGTCAGTTAAACTAGAGCATGGTGCAGTCACATGCACGTGCACACGCATGTAACTGCTGCAGATGAAGGACACAGCACGTGCACGCACATAAATGGGTCAGAGGTCACTGGGTCAGTGGGGGTGTGTGTGTCTATGTGTTTTTATTAAATTCAGTGAATGGGGGTCTCTCGATCACACGGCTATTTGTGTGCAGTTGGTGAGTCGCAGAGTGAATCGGGTCGACTTTGTGGTCAGACGGAATGTTTAAGGTTCAGTAGCTCAGTGTCTCGGATCAGAGGTCAGCTCCGGCCACTTCTGTAAAACGCCACAATGATCCATAATGTTGCCTGAACAAGTTTTATGATGTTGACAACTGAATATCCATCACATGTTCAGTGTATGTCCTGTAAAGATGACCGTAAAGTCTTTTAAACAGTCAATAAATGTTACTCTGTGAGGTGTAAATTAGGTTTTATATATAAAATATGCAAGTGAGGGTGATTTGGAAACATGTTTACTTCCTGTACATTAGAAACTAGCAGTATCTCACCTCCTCTCATTCATGTTACGAGACATTTTTGTGGGATTTAATGATTTAATGTGTTTTTTTTAATGGTTGCTCTGTATTTGTATGTGTGTTTTCCAGTCAGGTTTGATCCGTGTGTCTCAAGAGGAGTATCTGATAACACCATTACCACAACATCTAGCTGAGCAGCACAACTACAGCGCCCCCATTGGCCACCACCCGCATGTTGTCTACAAGCGCTCAGCAGAACACATTGTTCATAGAAGATCTAGAAGCCCGTCTGTCACTGGGCCCTCCAGACCCGACGGGCCTTATCTCCACTCTTATCATTATCAGCAGCAAGGAAAGCAGCATCTGCAGCACTTCTGCGGGCGCCGCAAGCAATGTATGTAAGGGAACTTTCTATTCCTTATAGCATCATGTTTGTCATGAGGATGCTTTGGTGCGAATGAATTAAGTGTTAATGTAGAATATGTACATTTCTAAAAGAAGCATGCATTTTAGGTTCATCAGATCAAGTTTCTGACTGGTGTTTGTTTGTGATCCAGTACCCTGTAAGCCTGCACAGTTTAAATGGATGCAGAAACAAAATTAGGTAGATGAATTTGAGTCACTGTGATCAATGTATAATCCCAACACTAGCTTGATGCTACTTACCCTTTCCAGTTAGTTAGGTTTTCATGTAAGAGGAAGCACAGTGGTGAGTACATTTCCTGACATTTTAATGCTAAAGCATGACCTTCAGTCATCTTCCACAAGCCAGGAAAGATAACTTATTTCAACCTCTGCAAAGTTCCCTCACTGTCTGTATTGTTAGTCTCTAGCTTTCATATTCCATGCTCCCTTCATTTTTGCCTTCCTTAGATGCTCCCAAGCCTCCTGCAGGCGAGGGGTTTATCATGCCTGATGAATTTGCTGTGCCGGAGGTGGAGGAACCGGGGAGGACAAAAAGATCACCCATCAACTCTAACAGGGTGGGGGGACTGAATGTGGAGACCCTGGTGGTGGCAGACAGGAAGATGCTGGAGAAACACGGCAGGGAGAACGTCACCACCTACGTTCTCACCGTCATGAATATGGTGAGGATGGGAAAGTAAGGGAGGGAGAGGAGGAGGTACTAATCGTTAAAAGATACAATAAAAATATGTTCCTCCCATCTCTTATCTGTCTGTTCAACATGTTGATGTGGCCTGCAATGAGCACGGTGCTATCAAGCTAGTGCTAATATTTAGCTAATGTTTTAGCTAACTTCAGAACAAATTTGTGCTGGTGATACATTGGTAAATACTGTTTTTTTTTATAGAGGATCTATTGACAACATTAAAATGTTTGATTATTAATCTGAGTTTTTTTTTAATTGTATTAAAGGATGCACATTATTATTATTTATTCATTTCCTATACAGGGTAGTTCAGTTCAGCATTGTGGGGAAGCATGTAGCCTGTTCCAGCGGTGAGGCGGAGAGATGCCGGCGTTACACAAAAATCTGTGACCCCTCAGAATCTGTGACCCCAGGAGGCGATAACCTACATTTCACTGCATATTATTTGTTTTACAAAACACGCAAGGGCTTGAAAACATCTATAAAATTAGTTAGAAAACCTTTATGAGTTCCCCAGTAGAGAAACTGTAATCTGATTGGATTATAATGACGGTACGGTGAGTGACTTTGTGATCTTTCTACGTGAAGCTGACATGAACGACAAGAGCAACATTAGGGATGAACTGATTTCAATTCAGTTTTTATTTTATGTTTCTATTTTTATTGTTTTTGCAGAATTGTTTTCTAGATCTCAGACGTATAGGTAGATAGATATTAGGTGCTCCCTGCGGTCACGGATTCTGATGGGTTACAGAATTGATTGTAACACCGGTACGTTGTGGACAGGTCGACGGTTAGATGCATAATTTGTCACATGAAATTCATATTGCTTTCCCACTAAACCTGTAATGGAATTGATTCCCGCTTAAGGCATGGCCCTAAGTCTGCTATTTTTAAGAGAAGGCAGTTTTTTCCTCATTCCTTCATAACAAAGACATTGCATACAAAAGTCCCTTTTTAAGACTTGAGCAGGACATAAACCCCTATAAAAAGCAACTGACTGACATGCTTACAGTTAAACGTATTTGGAAAGTTAAGTGCGCAAATAGCTTGTTTGAAAATCTTAAGTTTTCTGCATGTACAGTCAGAATATTCTTTTTTATAAATTGATAAATGGCTTTGAGAAAAAGGTCAATAAAGTATCTGATGCTAAGTGGTTTATCACTATTATGCTGAAGCAGTTATGAAAATATCCGTAACTTCTATGTGATAATGGATCCCAGTTTGCCAGAATGAAAGGTATATGAAGATTGATTGGAGGACTTGTGTGCTGTGGAGAAAATCACCTGTTCTCTGCAAGTTTTCCTGAATCCTGTCCAGACACCAAAAAAAAAGGTGCTGATGTTACTAAAATTCAATCTGCAACTGTTGCAGGTTTCCAGCCTTTTCAAAGACGGCACCATTGGGACTGACATCAACATTGTAGTGGTTAGCTTGTTACTGCTGGATCAGAACCCGGTGAGTGTTTCTGCATAACTCGGTTCCTTTGTTTCTCTATCTTGTCCTGGACCCTGCTTAGCTGAGCCTCACTTCCAACACTTTATTCCTATTCTCTTTTCTTCCAGCTGGGTTTGACTTTGAATCACCACGCTGACCAGTCTCTAAACAGTTTCTGTCAGTGGCAGTCGGGTCTGGTGGGTAAAGGAGGCAAACGACACGACCACGCCGTTCTCCTTACAGGACTAGACATTTGTTCCTGGAAGAATGAACCCTGTGACACACTAGGTAAGTTAGTATTTTGGTCTGTATGATGCAAACTTTAATAAGCGAGGTTGGCCAGAATGAGAAATGGCTACGTTTTGTCCACTGTGTAACTTTATTTAAACACGACCGTAAGCCCCTCAATCACGACATTTTACCTTTCTTACAGTTTTATTTACAAGACAGAGTAACAAAGGATGCTAACACCACTGGGATTTATGTTACAGTGGGGTTAAGGAGCTATTTTTGCTGTCTTGTTTGTACATTAAAGACAAAAGAAAACTTTGCCGCTTCAGTGAAATTAGTTTAGTTACTTTACCTCTGAGCCCCATTTAACAACCACAGACATTCTTATGTTTTGGGACCCTTTAGTGGAAAACTGCTGCTGGAAAAAACAGCGACCGCTGCCTAACACGTCCACTAGTTTGTCATTTTCAGTAAATCCCACAGCTAGGATTAGTTATCTTACCCCTAAAGCTGTCAGGTCCACACCTGTCCAGGATGTTCTCGCCTTTCCAACCATGGCAGCTTGGATTGCCTCCAGCACCCCCTGACTAGAATATGGCAAGGACAGAAAATAGATTGATGGAAGTCCAGTTCACAAACATCAAAAGAACTTGCAGATCTGTTGTAAGAGTCAGGAAACAACTGGGCCGTCAATTATCTGGAAGTTGTGAGGTTGCGCTAGGCAGCCTGTGTGATACTCCACAAGGCATTTGTATGTATATCATCCATATGTGACAGATGTCTGAAGCCTGCCAAATGTGTCGTAAGAGAATGTGCTGGGAACAGCACACAAAAAAACGAAACAATAAATTTGTATGCTGCACAAAGCTGGTCTAAATTAGTTCAATTTAGCAGTTTAAGCTCACTGTAACTTTACTGGCTTTTCCTTTTTACCTTGACAGGTTTTGCCCCTATCAGCGGCATGTGCAGCAAGTACAGGAGCTGTACCATCAATGAGGACACAGGCTTGGGCTTGGCTTTCACCATCGCTCATGAGTCTGGACACAAGTAGGTTTGACAAAAAAATAAATGAATGAAAAAAAAACATTTTTTGTAAACTAATGCCTTGCAGTTTCCTGACAGCCCATGTCAGAAACCTCCACTCTACATTCATAAAGGTGTTTTATCAACACATTCAAAAAGAAAATCGTGGACAGAAAATGGACTGACAGGCTGAACGGGACCTTACGGTCACTGTTACCGGGTTTGGAGCTCAATGGGATTTGTGTTGTGAATACTTGCAATGCATTGATACATGTAGTGTGAAATAATGTACCCCACCTCCTCCTTTACATGATGCTACATGGAGGAAGAATGAAAACTGCAGGCAGGATAGGTCTTTTTTTTATGTTTCCATAGGGAACAGAGGTTATATGCCATGCCACTATCATGCCACTGCAGCTTTAAGCTTTAGTGTTTTAAAGTTTACATCAGCAGTAAATTGTTCCACATATAAATCTCAAAGCAAAGCATTTCCATTTTTCCTCAGTTTTGGGATGATCCACGATGGGGAAGGGAACCCTTGTCGTAAGACCGAGGGCAATATTATGTCCCCCACTCTGGCTGGTAACAATGGGGTCTTCTCCTGGTCCATCTGCAGTCGACAGTACCTCAGTCGCTTCCTTGGGTAAGCCATGCTGTCACACCTTGCTATATTAGCCATAAAGCTGTTGGTACGGTCCGCCTGATTGGCTGTTGGTGTGCTTTGTTCACCAGAACAGCCCAGGCATCCTGTCTCGGTGACGAGCCCAAGCAGATCGGTCAGTACAAGTATCCCGAGCAGCTTCCCGGGCAGCTGTATGACGCAGACACACAATGCAAGTGGCAGTTTGGCTCCAAGGCTAAACTGTGCAGCCTTGATTTTGTCAAGGTAGTATGTTCAGCAAATGTATTCATTCTTTAAATTTGTGTGACTTGTTATGTTTTCATTCAGGACTTGTGTTTGCTTCTCTCCCTGATATAATTTGGTTCCACTCTGTTTTATGTAACTCCTAATATCCACAAACCTCTACAATTCACAAGCACAAAGCTGACTTTCGGTCTACCTCCCTGTAATGCTCTGATATTTCATCTTGCACCAATATCCATTTTAAGTCTCTTTATGTGGGTTAGAAGCTAAGCGTAATCTGCTTTAGCGAATTAAGCATCAGCTCAAGGAGTAAAAGTGATAACATCTGGAATAGGGATCTTATCGGGTAGCTAGCCAATAGCAATAGCAATTCTCTTAGTTTAATCTAAAAATGAGGGTATAATAAAAATACACCTGATTTTTATTAAATCTTTTGAAATGTAAGGTGCCACAGTAAGCTCTCTGCAAGCCTTGCACAGTAAATATAAACATAACTAACTTTGTAAGTATGTTAACATAAACCTTCTTGCACGATGTTTATGCCAATATGTATTGTTGCTACAATAACTCTTTAGGTTAGAGAACAGTTCCACATGAACAGGTGCCTCACATCTAGTGACTCAGGTGCAGTTGTCACAAACATGAGTAACTCCGCCCATCAACTCATTCATCAGAACCCCTCAGCTTCCAATATTGTAATACATGCAGGTATAAATGCAGGTATAAATTACATCAAGCTCCAACCGTCAGAAACTGTTAAAACAGATTTTATCTATCTCATCCACAACATCCAACAGCTGACTTCACATTGCATCATCTCTGGTCCATTACCTTCACCCTGCTATGGAGACAAGTTCAGCCGCATCCTTCAGCTTCACATCTGGTTTAAAGGATACTGTCATTCTATCAATATACCATACATTGATCATTTCACCACATTTTACAATAGACCACACCTCTTCAAAGCAGACGGCTTACACCCAAATCAAACAGTTTCTCATCTTTAGCCATGAACATTGATCTTACACTGCACTCCTGTAAAGCTTTTTCAGACTGATGGTCCAGCCGCTGCACAGCTCTCCCAGTCAAAACTCCCTCTACAACACATAATATACCAGTACGCATCACCAATAGAAAATACAAACATGTCCATCCATATTTACATCCTTCTGCTGTCAGATGTCATCAACAACTCCGCAACCGAACATTCCTGGTACACTGAATATGGCTCTTTTAAATGTACGATCACTGTCCAACGTTTCTGATCAATGATTTGATTGTGGATAACAATATCAACTGTCTCTTTTTAACTGAAACCTGGCTCTGTACTGATGCACCAGCTGTTCTCAAAGAAGCATCTCCCACAAATTTAATTTTTTTATTTTCTATCAGGGGAGGTAAAAAAGGTGGTGAAACAGCATCAATTATTCATCAATCAATACCAATACAACAATATCCATCACATAGCAATGTTACATTTGAGCATCATTCATTCGTTTTTAGCAACCTGCTTGTTTTTACCAGCACAATTTACAGACTGCCGAACCTGCCTTCATGTTTAATAGAAGAATTTGAAAAATTTTCATCAGACATACATATTAAATATGACGAAATTTTAATCACTGGTGATTTTAACCTTCATATTGACAACAATGGTGATCATTATGCCTCCGAGTTTCTAAACATTATAAATAGTATGGGTTTTAAACAGCATATTACACAGCCTACTCACAACCGAGGACACACCCTGGACCTGGACCTGGTCTTTCCACTGGTGTGTCCTCTGTTGTTGACCTGGCTGTATCAGATCATTACTGTGTGTTTTTTATCATCACCAGTGTTTTACATCCGAAAACCTCAGTGAGAACTGTAAGGGAACAAAATACTACCTCTGAAGTGGCTGCAAATTTTAAAGATGTTTTATGTGTTTTATGTCAAACTCCTGCTCAGATTTTACCTGCATCATGTGATTTTATTGTTGACCATTTTAACAGTAAATTACAAACAGTAATGAACTCAGCAGCTCCAATTAAAACTAAAATAGTGAGAACAAAACCCAAAACACAATGGAGAAGCGAGGAAATAAAACAAATGAAAAGAACCTGCAGGAGAGCAGAGAGACATTGGAGAAAGACAAAACTAACAATTCACTATGAAATCTTAAGAGGACATCTAAAAATTTATGATAATACAATAAAACAGGCAAGAACAAACTATTTCTCCAACTTCATCAAAAGTAACAAAAATAATCCAAAATTTATTTTTAAAACCATTGATATTTTAATACATACTGATTATAACAACACTTCCATGCAGCCATCAGATGTGAGGACTTTGCAGACCACTTCAGAGGTAAGATCAGTGCTATCAGATCCAGTCATTCATCACACTGTAATGCTGGTTTTAACAGAGCTGAAGCATTGTTTTTACCTGAGGAAACACTGGAGAGCTTTGTCCTGGTTGATGCAAAGATGCTTGGTCGAGTTCTCTCCCAGCTAAACCCAACAACCTGCCTTTGAGACCCCATTCCCACGTCACCTTTAAAGTCATTTTATGCTTTCTTTGAGCCTGAGCTTTTAAACATAGTGACCTGCTCTCTTCAGACGGGCGTCTTTCTATCTGCCTTTAAAACGGTGGTAGTGAGGCCCCTTTTGAACAATAGTAGTCTAGATCCAAACATTATAGATAATTATCGACCAGTATCCAATTTACCATTTTTAAGTAAAATGATAGAAAAGGTTGTTTTTATTCAACTACATGAGTTTTTAAATAAACACAATGTTTTTGAGAAATATCCGTCTGGTTTTAGGATAAACCCCTGCACAGAGACGCCCTTTTAAAGATTGTTAATGACATTAGATGCAACTTGGACTCACATACACTTTCTGTTCTGGTTTTACTGGATCTTAGTGCTGCCTTTGACACAGTGGATCACCAGATTTTATTAAACAGACTGAAAAGTCTGGTGGGCCTCTCAAGTACTGGTCTTAAATGGTTTTACTCCTATCTCACATATCAACAATTTTTTGTAAGTCTGGATACATGCTCATCAAGAACGCATAAAATACAGTGTGGGGTTCTCCAAGGTTCTATTTCAGGCCCAATACTTTTTAATCTCTTTATGTTGCCTCTTGGGGATGTCATCAGGAGACACGGCATTGATTTCCACAGCTCTGCTGATGATACGCTGCTTTATATCGCAGTGCCTCCTAATGACTTACAGACAGTTGATGTTCTTCTAAAATGTATTTTAGATATAAAGTCATAGATGGCAGAGAACTTTTTACAGCTCAACCAGGAGTTGAAGTTTTAACAGTTGATCCTGAAGACAAGAGATAGATAATCTCACGCAAACTGCAGAGTTTAAACCAGTTTCAGTGTGTGAGAAACCTGGGTGTTCTTTTTGACTCTGAGCTGAATTTTATTCCTCATATTAAAAATATCACTAAAACAGGATTTTAATCACCTAAAATCATCGCCTGGGTCCACCCATTTCTCTCTCTTGCCAGTACGGACGTGCTGATTCATGCTTTTATCTCCATAGATTAGATTATTGTAATGCCCAGCTCTCAGGTCTTCAGAAGTCTGTCTCAAGCTTACAGCTACTTCAGAACTCGGCAGCACGAGTCCTGACGAGGACCAGGGGGCGTGAACACATTACACCCATTTTATAATTGCTGCATTGGCTCCCTGTGGTTTTCAGGATTGATTTTAAAATTCTTTTAGTTGTTTATAAATGTCTTAATGGTCTTGGTCCTTCTTATTTATTAGACCTTCTTTTTAGCTATGAGCCCTCGCAGACCCTGAGATCCTCTGGTACCGGCCTATTATCTGTTCCCAAGGTCTGAACCAAAACATATGGTGAGGCGTACTTCCATTGTTGTGGTCCTCGACTGTGGAACAGCCTGCCAGAGAACCTCAGGGCTGCAGAGATCGTTGATGTTTTTAAGAAGAGGCTCAAGACACACCTTTTTAGCTTAGCTTTTAGCTGAATTTATAGTATTATTTTATTAGATTGTCTTATTGATTTAAGAATAAATTATTTTTGCTTAACTGTTTATTTATTAAATTTATTTTTAAGAATTTTTATGAAGTTCTGTATAGGTATTTTATTATTTTGTGCTCACATTTGTTCTTATTAAGGGTATTTAATTTAGTTTACTCTCCAGTGTTCTCCTCATGGGGATCATCCACGC
Source organism: Kiunga ballochi (assembly GCA_037177335.1). Taxonomy (NCBI): domain Eukaryota; kingdom Metazoa; phylum Chordata; class Actinopteri; order Atheriniformes; family Pseudomugilidae; genus Kiunga; species Kiunga ballochi. The sequence goes on from JBAMIG010000001.1 coordinate 27,278,368, forward strand.
TGGGGGGGCTGCCTTCATGTGGGGTCTGACACTGGGTCTGACAGCGCACCCTTATGGCAGCAAGACGGACCGCGGCTGCCTTGACCCGCGGGCTGAATGATTGCCTTGGCGACTGCCTCAATAGACATGGGGGTGCTAGCTCCTAGCGTGGAAGAATCCCAACAATAATATCGTTTCCTCACATCCACATCAGTACCGAGCCAAATGTTTCACTTTACTTCTCTTTTAGTCTTTTTTTTTTTTTTTTTATTTATTATTTATTTATTTTTACTAGTTTCAGTTAAGAGACATAAGTCAGGGAGTCATATTGGGGGTGGGAGGAGGGGATGCGATTGTCCATCTTTGTGGGGGGGTGGAGGTTATTGCTGTTTCTTTTTTTTGTGTCTTATTAATCAATGGATTTTATAATGTAAAGCACTTTAAGTTGCCTGTGGCAAGAAAAGGGCTTTATAAATAAATAAAGTTTGAAGTTTGAAGAACTTATTCTATGCTGACTCCATACTAACTCATTACGTATTTCTTTTATTCTACCTTGAGACTCATCAGAGCCTCCATCAAAGGGCTGAAATTGTCTGCTTTATACGCTAATGATCTGCTGCTAAACTAACACTTTATTAATTAGCATGATCCTTGAACAGAGACCTCAACAGTCCCCTTTCCCTCCCAGTTTACTCACCATTAAAGCAGATTACATTAGTTGAATGGGTACCCCACACAACTCCACCCTGAATCATTGTCATTCTGGTTGGAGTTGCCTTTATGTGGGCAGCATTCAGATGTTTATTCACATGTAAATGTGAATTGAAGATACTACAAGTGCTCCTTTTGCAGCGATGCTGGGAAATTGACTTTGCCAAAACATGTATTGATGGATTTACCCACCCCAGCTCTTCCAAGACTGCTCTTATGCTTCCTAACAGGAGGTCAGATGCTACATCTGCATTTCTTAAACCTGTGTATAAGCCGGTTTGCGGTAAATGAACCTGCATGCTGGTTGACAGTGGGTTTGGGAGCAACCTTTCACACATTTTCTCTATTTCTTCTGGTCCCTGGGGGCTCATGTGCAGTTTTTCATTACGCTGCTGTTGCTTAAACCAACTCTTGATATATGGCAAGCAGATCTGCATGAGGACAAAGAATCCAGGAAATGCTTTTTCCCATTTCTTTTCCTGGTTCCTCTCTTATTACCAGTTATTACCAGAGGTGGGACAAAGTCATTGTGTAGCAAGTCACAAGTAAGTCCCAAGTCACGACTGGCAAGTCCCGAGTCAAGT
>JBAMIG010000001.1:27383238-27403309 GCA_037177335.1 Kiunga ballochi
TTTTTTAAAATAGCTGTGGTATCTATTTTGGTGTGTATCGGCTTGTTTTAATTGATTTTATCATGTGATGAACTTTGTTTTGCCTCTGGTATGAAATGGCTGAAGTGTGACATAAATCTATACATAAAATTCCTGAAGACAGGGTGAAAGGTAGGTATAATATTTAAAACAAGCATGTGGTTTACACTTGACCATCTCAAAAGTGACAGCAATTTTCTAAAAGTATCTTGCTGTTATTAACAGCTGGTTAATGACACCACAATCCCGTCCTGCCACTAACGAAGTTTAGTTTTTTACTATAAAAGCAGCAGGATGGTAGTCCATTATACTCACAAACACAGACATGACCCCACACTGATCTTCACTGATAATAAACTTCATTTTTATCCTTGAGAACAGGATCACAATTCTTGCTTCTCATGGTGTAAAATGTTATAGACATGTCAGGTGTGGCACAGCTAGAGTTAAAGTTGCCCACGCTCACTGCAGCATCCCCCCTGAGCTTCACCTCTTTGCCTATTTTTGCATTTTCCAGGAGTGACAGGATGCATGCTGCCACTAAAGTGCAAAACCCACAGGTGACCTCACAGAGGATCTGTCCATCTCTTATACTGTGGCATCACTGTGACATAACAAGGGAACAGGTATGCAGTGTGACGAGAATTATTTCAAAGATGAATGAACGTAAACACTCTATTTAATTTTATTTATTTTATTTCAATCAATTATTATTTCATTTGAATCTGAAATCTTAACAAAACGCCCACTTGCTTCTGATTTCAGTCAGAATGGTCATCTTCATCTGGAATTGGGTGTTTACAAGATCCTTTTCATTCTTTTTTGATAAAGATTTGATTTTTATTCTGAATTAAAGGGGAAGGGAAAACTTGTGTAAACATGAGAATTTTTTGCATGTAAGCAATTATTTTGATTTATTATTATCTATTATATACATGTAATCTATTATTATGAGCAAAGCTTTATTTTGAGGGATGTTTAATGAAGCAGTGACACAAGTTCTGATTTAGTGAAATTACAGCAACCCAATGCATAAACACACTAAGACACCCATGTTTGCATTCTGCAGTACAGTAATAAATACATTACCTAACATGTATCACAGTCCACAGCTGTTTCCACAAATAACCGCCAGAAGCGAGCGACTCAACAGTAAAGCAGTTAGCTGGTGGCTGCTTGCTGTAGCTTTAAGGCTGATGGGGCTGTGGTGCATGGCGGCCACAGAGCTCCTTAAGAGATGTGTGTGGAGTAAGATGTGTGTGGACAGGATGGTGTCACTGGCGGGGGGGGGGGGGGGTCCTCTGTTTGCTGGGCACTCTGCCTTCACAAACAGCTCTTGTCTTCACCTCTGAACAACGGGAGACATGACAGCCATACGGTCCCTCTGCAACTGACTAATTGTCTGCAACATGTTTGTGGAGTAGGTGTTCCAAGGGTCCCCCCCCACACACACACAAACACACAAACACACACACACCCACACACACGCACGTGAGAAGACATGCATGTATGTGTGTAAACAATCATTGGTGACACAAAACAGTAACTTTGAATCTAAGTAGAAAAGAAGACATAAAACCATGTTTTTTGCGGTTGTGTTTATTAGAGAACTTTTTCAAAGTAAGTAGGGGTAGCTATACTGCAACTTTTTATATAAATACAGTTGTGCTAAAAGAAAGCCCCAAATGAAGCCACTAACTCTGATGTTAATGTCAATTTTGAAAGAAAAAAAAGGTTTTGCCTTGCACTCAGCATCACTGATGCTAAATGTTAGGGCTAGTGCTTGTTCCTTACACAAGCCTGGAAGATGTAGCTACTGCTAGCAACTTTCTCCTATCATCTGTTAATCTAATCTTTGCAACTTTATTATTTTGTCATAGAGAATTTAGCATTAGCATCACAAAAATTGATAATAGTAAATACTACAACAAACACATTTTATTTTACTAACGTTAATATGTTTCTTCCTTGTTGCCTTATTGTAGCAACAGATTGGATTACAAACAGATTACAAACACAAAGTATTTCTTATCAAACTGTTACAAATTACCATCCGGACCTTACGGAGTCTGAACAAAATGTAAAGGTAAAGCTCTTTTAATATGCATCTATCCTTGGATTCTTTTTGGTCATATTTTTCCATTTGCTTTAAGTTCCTATATTATGCTATATTTGCCGTTTCACAGTGTATCCTATGCTCATTTATGACAATAAGATGCATTTCGCAACATGCATCATACTATAGTTTTGTCTAACCACTCATGTCGTGTTGTGAGGTTTCTTACCAAGGAACAGCTTACTATGGTTTTCTCACAGCTCCTCTGGCTCATTAGCCCCGCCCACACTGAGCTGCCAGAGAGACCCTCACATTTCCTGTGACATCACCTTAGACAGAGGCAACAGACGAAGCATCAATTATAGTAAGAAAAAAATCTGTATTGAAAAAATATATATCATGACAAACTCAGGAGTCTGGCTAAACAGGGAAAACTGCAGGGACATATTTTAATATATGCATTCAGTAGTAAATACATGACTCATTCAGATTACATGTATGTAATCAGATTACATGTTTGTATTCAGGGATTTTGATCCCGTCTCGGGTACAAATTCAGTGCTCATACTAAGGCCATAATAAATGCCATTTTGCCTTTTTGTCATGAATTTGTCTTCAATACGTTACTACTTATGCATGAAGATCAAATAAATGTGCTCGAGGCATAAAATGCAGGGTAAAAGCTGTGTTACAACAACAAAACCTAATAGCATATGTGTATAGAAACAGTACATGTAGGTTGTGTGTCATTGTCTTTGACATTCCTGAGAAAATTTAGTTTTGACTGACTTTACCTGCTGCCATCAACCTTACTACTGCTTCTCCTGCTGCTCCTCTGATTGTGGGAATCGACCCAGGATGTAAAATTAACTTGGAAGTAAATCCACTTTTTAAAAAGGTCAAAGTTCTGGAAGCTGTCTTCAGAAAAGTGTTGCTCACAAATTAAACTTGGTGTTTTGAGCTTTCATATTTCGGCAGGTTTTATGATGTGGTCTCGTTTGCACAGCCGAAAACACATTTGCTCCAATTAGGCATGGTTATATATACGTGATGTAGCTATCATTAACAAGTATAACGGTTCAAAAACAAGGCGAAACAAAGTGGGAGCGAGTCTGCACACTGCTGGCTGTAGCTGGCGAGCGGGAGGCATGTCTGTTGACAAGTGTGAGGGAGCAGCTACTTCCTGGTGGAGGAGAGCATTAAAGTTTTAAGGTGAGTCACCTCTGTCCCACGTCACACGAAGGTTTCAGGCGTTTGTTTTGCTCAAGCTAAACCCTCCTTTTCACAGATATAAAGCTTCAAAATGTATGTATGAAAAATAAACCAATTTGGGGATTGTTTTACGGTACAAATAACATTAGTAGAAGGTTAAAAGCTCAGAAAAGTCCATTTTGCATTATGTAGGCCCTTTAATTTTCTGCATTCTCTGTTAATTTCCTAAATATTATTATTATACATTACATCACATTACTTAAATAAAGTTGTGAACTTCTGCATAACCAGTTTTGTGAAGCTGATACATTGACATTTATAGTAAACTTAGCAATAAAATGTTTCTCTGCTGGGAAATTAGCATATTGCTGCTATCAAGCTACAAACATGGCGGAACAGGAGGGGGCGGGGCTTAACAAGACTCATTTACATTTAAAGAGATTGCACCAAAACAAGTCGCTCTGAAGACGCACCTCAAAACTGGAATATAAGGTGTGTGTGGAGCAATAATAAGCAGGAATTTAGACCAAGGCATTGTGATTCTACTTTATACAGACAATAAATTTATGATGTACTTATTAAAAGCAAGGATCTAAAAGCTTGATATATCTCCTTTAATTGAATTAAGCGGTTAGGAAAATGACAGACTGACTTTGGAAACAGTTAAACTTTGCTCAGTTTGTCAAGCACAGACATATTTAATTTCATTTAGGAACATGTAAGAATGTAAGAAGAAACTCCTTTATTATCATTTTCAAAATACCTAAACTAAACCTTTACTTGGTTTACTAAAGTTTACTTTCTTGGCTCTAAGTTGAGCAATACAAAGTTTACAGTTTAATCTTACTGAGGTTGTATTTGGAGCAACATTTGAGTCAAACATGCTATTCTTCTCTTAAAAAAAAATCAGACATATTTCAGTTATTGGAGTGCAATGTGGGAAGAAGACTTGGATCCACCTGTATTGCCTCTGGCATGGCAGACGTAAAACTGTACAGCTGAATGCATTGGCTTGACAAGCAAGGATGAAACACCACATCTTTATTAATGGCATTCAACATTGCTGTATCTCTCAGCTCTGTACTGTACATTCCAGGAAATCTTCAGATTAAAATATGATGGGGCACCTTTAACCTTCTGCAAGCCATACGAGAGTGTGAAGATGCATCTGTGTTTGTATTTTATCTAGAGTTGACATTATGGACCCTTAAAAAAACCTATAACTGTAAGGCTCAGGCGTCTCTTCTGTCTCAAGACCAATCTGCAGGACCAAGGTGAGTATTGCGCTGCCATGTTGTGTTCTTTCCTGGCCTCCAGGAGAAAAAAAAACATTTGTTACAGAGACCAGAGTCAAAATCACAATCCTTGTCCTGAAAAAAAGAAAATCCAACATTTTAAAAGATGTCCAAAGAAAACCTTTGGACGAAATAAGGAGAGATAATGTGTTATCTTTACAGCCTACAGTCAGAAGCTTAAGTGCATTACTTTCAAAATAATGGCATGTGCTTACTGTTCTTATCAGCTACTGCAGTCTCAACCAAATGATTAGTTATGTAACAAGCTGCGGTAAACACGAGAACCTAAATGAAATGACTTCATACTCTTGCTTTTTAGCCTCCACCACAATAATGTTTGCTGTCATTATTTTGAAAGTCCAGCACTTCCTTATCCGCTACATAAGTAAGATGGAGTTAGTTTAGTGCACAGTATGTTCATCATTTCACACCAGCTTACTGGGTAATTTTAGGGCAACATCCAGGTACTTTCAGTGCACTGACATTTTGCCTAAATGTCAGTGTACACACACTACGTTCTTAAATATAATGCATGAAGTCATGTTAATGCACTGATTGAGACACAGGCTGTGTATCTGGTGCGCGGTGAATTCTTGGTGATTGGAGACTGCAAAGGATACATATCATGTACACATGTTTTAAGCTAATTCAGCCTCGAACAAAGTGCGAATTTGAAATGTGGATCAGAAGTACACTTTGAAGTGGGACTTGATGTGCCAGTATAATGTATGTGGTCGACAAATCCGCACTTCGAAGTGTGCAGTCTCTGAACTGAGACACAGCCACAGCCATAGGCTTACTGTATACTTCCTTGTTTTCAGCCCCGAGGTCCCCTAAGCTGCCAAAAAGTGCCTGTGTGAGTTTAATCCTTTTTGACCTCTCAGAACAGAAATTAGGAATATAGGTGCACATACTGACTGCTCAAAATGAATAAACAAGTAATTTATAAATAAAAGGATCACACTTTCCAGTGAAGAAGTTGACAAATTAAACATGTTTTTGGAAAAAGAAAAAAAGAGAAGAAGAGAAGAGTGGTGGTCATTTTTTCCAGAATCCATTTAACATTTGCTCCCCCCACTGCTGCACCTTTTCCATGTAGTAACACAAAATCAGAGGCAGAATTAGGTGTTAAGATTCACTGAGAACACAAATCTAAGTTTTCATCAGCCAGAAGAAGTTAAACAAACAAAATGAAATTTTAGAGCTTCTCATGATAGGTGGGAAAGGACATCAAATTAAGAGACAATGACATAAAAAGTCAAGAACTGTACCATCTTTGGAACTGGAAGTTGCACTGAACCATGAATGAAACATCCTAACAACATCTTGAATCTTTTCTGAAGCTACAGAACAAAGGTGATTGCAACCAACAATACATTCAATAATGAGCTGTGCAAGAAATCTGAAACTTAAAGAGAAGAACATTGAGATGCTCTGCATCTGAAGTACCTGTTGAACCTGTTGCAAACACTAAATCAGTCCCGCCATCAGGCAGAGAAACATGCTGACATAAAAGAGAAAAAAACTGTATTCTCACTATGCAGATGACAAGAACAGAAGAATAAAATCAAGAAAAAATACAAGTCAAGAGGGGTATACCTTTACAACCAACCTGACAGATGTTTGAATCCATGAGCAAAACAAACCATCAATATCTCGAGGAGTTTTCTCATTTATCAAACATTTCTGAAGCTCCAAGCAAGAAATCTGAAAACAGGAAGAATGCCCAGAGAATAACATCTGGAGACCCAGGATCAGAAGCATTGTTAAACCTCTTGCAGAGCCACTAGCTGCAGAAATCCCTAGTTAACCTGCATTTGGGACTAAAATAGTTGTTGTGATGCATGCAAACACAAACCATTCACATCACAAGGCAGAAAAACAAACACCTGAACATCACAGAGAGCCATAAGACAACACACACTTTTGGTGCAAAAGAATACCTGTAAAAACATGCCTGTGGAACCTGGGGTTGAAAAACCACCATCAGAACCTCACCTTCTAAAAAGCCAACCCATACGAACAGTCAGGATAAACATTTTAATACCCTGGAGTTCATCACAATATTGTATTTCACATTTTTTTAATTTCAAAGTACCATGCTGATTTTACCATGGTATTAATTTTCACCTCAGATAGTTTTAGGTAATAAAAATACACGTAAAGTCCAACAACGACATATTCTTTCTGTGTCACATGATTATGGAAGCCTGTCAGATTTTAATTGGTTTCCTGTATTGTACAAATATGTACAAACGAGACTCCTCACAAAAGCCATCTATACCTCATAAAACAGTGGCCCAGACACCTAATAAGTAAAATAAATTATTACACAGATATTTAAAGACACTCTCCATCCTGCAACTTTTACATATAACCCCTCTTTAACGCACCTGGATCAAATAAAGGCTTATTAGCAGATCATTGCAGAGCAGCAGGCAGAAGAAGGAAGAAGGACGGCCTATCTTATAGATACTCTGTACAAAGTCAGAATATTCACTAAAGATCAAAACCAAAAAGTCACAAAGTCTACTGGAAAAACTTTAGCTGAAAGGGAAACTCTGTTGAAACCACACTTGGAGAAAAATCAGACATCTTCACCCAGAAGAGCACAGAAGCATGATTTCGTTTGTATTTTTCAGAAGTGCGACGTGTTTATTACAGAGTTTCAGCCTCACTTTTCCAGAGATTCACCTCGTGTTGCACCTTTGCTGTGTTCAATGAGGCAGTTTCAGACTGTAAGGGCTTTGCTGTCCCACTGCATCGGTTAGCAAAACACACACCTTGTAACATGAGAACTGAAAAGTCCTGTGTGCATGTTTGGTTTGGTAAATTATTATGTATGTTACATCCTCCATGAGAAGAGAGAAGTTTGTTATTGCTCCTGTGGTGGCAAGAATGCCTTTATCCCACACTCTCTGCAAACACACTCATATATTTAGACTCATCCTGCAAAGCAGACTGCATAAACTCCAGATCAACACTTGAACTTATACAACTATCTTTTTCTAACAGAAATATCCTTATTATTTAATCCATCCCTATTGTGTTTATTTATTAAATACATCTAAAAACCACATTTTCACATATTTGGTTTTTTGTTAACTAATCCAAAACGAGAAGACCTCAGCTAAACTAAACTACAGGACTGGATGTAATACATTGAGCACAGTTTGGAATGCCTTTTATGTTTTTTAGAAAAAAAAATAAAAAATTTAAAGGTGTAAAAAATGAGAAATAAACCCAGACAAGGATTATTGACAGAAGCTCCACATTTTCTAAAATTATGAGACTATTGTATATTACCACAGATTTAAATTAAATTTGCCTTCACAACAAAGTGATGCTATACTCACTTGTTAGGAACGAGTTTTTATGAGTTTTCTTCTCATACCTGTCACTCAGTGTCACTATTCCGACCCACCCTGAACTATACCGTTTATAAAACGGGCCTGTTACTTAGTTCAACCTAAAATGCAATGAGCAATTTCAGTCCATCTTCAATCAATGCAGCATTCTCTATGGGTGCCGAAGAGTATATTGGCTATATTTAATATTATGTATAAGTTTAATATAAGATGTGTGAGATTAATACTTAACTTTAAAACAATCTACTTATGTCCAGTCAACAAATATGCAAATCCAACAGTTCCCATTTAAACATTAGGAAAACGTGTTTGATTTTGAGTTTGAGTTTTTTTTTTTTTTACTTTTGAGAATAAGTTCAAGTGAGGTGGTGTGAATGGGCTAAATATAGATTTGACACAACTTATATCAACACACTGGGCGATGAATAGTATTTTCTACCTTCCCAAAACGTGAAATTTAGCTGCTTTTTTTTTTTTTTTTCTTTTTTCTGCATTGGCCCCTGAAGGCATGCAGGTGGAGCCGCATTGGTTGAATGGTTTACATTTAAGTTACTGGGAATGTGTTTAAAACTACCAGTGGGTTGATATTCAGTTTCTAGCGTATGACACGATGCTGTAAAGCACTGAGCTGTGGACTGAAACATGGATACCTCAGAAACCAGCTTCTTATGATCATGTTAGAATTTTTATGTCACAATATCGATATTTTTAGTAATTTTTGGGTAGATAAGTAATTGTCACAAAACTATTTGTGTGGGAGACATAAAATGGGTTTTGTTGCTTTAAAAAAAATGAATTAATATTAAAGGTTAAATGTTACTGAATGAGAAAGAGACAAAAACCAGAGATTTAGATTATTTCAGTTTTCTATTCTTTAAGGATAAGCAAAAAGACGTATCTCTCTCTCCTAAGAGGAGGTCCAATTTAGCTTTAGCTGCTAATACATTAAATGTTCAGCCAAGAAGACCTGCCCATCCTACAAAGACCTCCCTCATTTATAGCGTCACAATATTCTGTATCTATGTGTGCAAATTCACGTAAATGTGTGACAGTAAGCGGTGCTCCTCTTCTTGAGCCCAGCCTTTCTTCCTCCTGGTTAGTTCCTCCTGTAAGACCTCCCTGGCTGACCTCATCTGTTTTCATCATTATCCCTAACACACTTACATATTAAGACTCACTCAAGAATGAGAAAATAAACCCTACAATGGGAGTTCCTTTGTGTCTATGATCCTGTTTCTCCATCAATAAAATGGGAGGATGTTTTAAAAGAAGCAGACTTCCTTTAGCTGGTATTTCTTCCCCGACACTAAAGTGCCTGAAGGCCAGATTGTTATCTCAGGGTAAAAGGTTGCTCTGTGCAGAGGAGCTGACTGTGAGACACTCATTCTGAGGACTTATCCCTTGAGTAATGATAATGTAATATATAAATTATATATTATATAAATATTATATATAAACTAGAAAAAAGTAATGATGACAACATATATATTGGTCCCAGAGTTTTATGTCCCAACTCTCAGAAATCTGTGACATATTTCTGTCCAAACTGTAAATAAGTTCATTTAAAGCCGCATTTTGCAAATGACCCAGTTTAGGAATTATATAAATATTTTATATTATATATTATATTAAATGTATTTTATATATATATATATATATAGTATATATATATATATAAATGCAGTCTTCAGTTTTCCTTACAGTTTTTTACAAAATAGAATCAATATTTAAACAGTTTCAACTAACAATTGGCATTTTCAGACGTTTCCATCGAACACAGTGAAACTTATATCTAAAAAAACATGTCATTGGTTAACAACATCATATGCGAGCTATGATGTAGCGTTATTTGGGTTTTTTTTGGACTTGCTGCAGAAAATTTGTCGCAGCTTTTTGAAGCCCTTCTCCCTCATTTCTCTTTTTGAATTCATTAAAAAGCTCTATGTTTCACTGTGGTTTGCTCCATTCTGCACCATCTTAACCAGTCTCATGAGCTAATATGTCACATCCAGGGAAGGGTAAATGTGAAAAAAGTGTTTCCATTAAACTTTTGCAATACATTTCAATATGGAAACATCTGGAAAAAACATCTTGCCATGGTGTAAAACTGTTTTAGCAATCTTTTTCTTTTTACATGTGAGTGTGTCTATTACAAGATATTCATTGCAATATTTAGGCTTTTTGCAGTTCTACAGGTAATGGAAACATGTGCATCACAAACCTGCTGAAGCATCATAATCCCTCATATCACAGAATATAATAAATCATGATTAGAAAGAGGAGAAGAGAGATGAGTGCTGTTAGGATGAGAGAGGATGCCGGTACTATCAGGTACATACAGTTACTATCAGGAACTAATCGCTATTCAGATATTGAGGGAGATAATGTGGATCTTTGTAGCACTGATCCTAAATTTGGTAAACTGATGTTCATCTGTCTGCAAAGTTTTGGTGTCAAGTATGTCAACCTCAGTTTCATTAGTTTAACCGTGACAGCAGGAAAATGTATACAGCTGCAGGACACTGGGCTGGAGTGAGGATGGTTTACCATGTAACACCCTTTTTAGCCTCTAAATGTATGCACAACCTGACATGCTCAAGTGATCAGACTGCAACCTCACTGTACTGTGCATTTATACATAAAGATATATTTATACATTTATACATAAAGAGAACATATGTATCACTTTAAAATCTGATGGCTATCAGGTTTATGTGCATATCTTTATATTACCATTGATTTTTTTCTTTTGTTTGAAACTTTATCTATTTTCCCTTGTCTTCAAATCATCTCTATATTTGCACACAGCCTTTCAGCCTCATATGTACCTTCCGTAGTCTGCCTATGTTCATAGGGCTAGCTTGTGGGGCTAACTACAAGCTAGCCCTATGTGGTTTAGGGTTAGCTTGCATGTCCTTTTAATATGCAAAGGGGTTAGAATTTAAAGATATTTGTGAGTGGGGCCAGTGATCATTGTTAGAAAACCTTTAGTCAATATTTAGAATCTTTTCTTTTAAAAGAAGCGATAAAGTCTTACTGAAAAAAATAAAGTTTACACATAGGGTGTCTTAGCCTCTACCCAGTCTCATATTATACAAGCGATGGTACGATCCTTCAGTAGGTTTCAGAAACCTTATATAGTTTTAATTTATTCTGTAAATGTTGAGCTCCTCTTGTGACTTGAGGTTTTGAATTAATATATTTGCAGTAAATTCACTTGATAATAAAAGCACAGAACTGGCTGCCAGTGATGCTTTCAAATACATCAGTAAAGATGATGTCAGTAAAGTTACAGCACATTATATAACAAGTGAAATATATGTTCCACATCCGCAACGTTGTAATGACCATTCAGCATCAAAAAATCCCAAGATAAATTAGATTTAATTCTAAATTATTTTGGAAAAAACGACAGCATTTATTTGTTTACACATATTATAATTCCTAAACTGGGTCATTTGCAAAACGCTGCTTTTTAAATGACCTTATTTACAGTTGGGACAGAAATATGTCACAGATTTCTGAGAGTTGGGACATGAAACTCTGGGACCAAAATGATATGACAGTGATTTACTTGCTTGGATTGCAGCTCTGTCTGCTTCAAGCTCACATGGGAAGCGTAAATACAATCTGCAGTGTGATGGTAAAGGTGCCAAAGGATAAGTATTAAAGTTGACGGCAATATATACAGTATATACAAAAATAAAAGTAATTTTAATAAAAAAAATCTAGAGTCAAATGGCTGCAAATGTACAAGATACAATGGTGACAACAAATCTTCACATTGCAAAGCAAGAAAGTGGTGGGTAGAATACCTTACTGTCAGATTTAACCTTCACACTAGCATAACAATAGACTGATCAAAGACAATGACCTACTTTCTTCTGCCTAAATTAATCTAGCCCAAATTTACCTTAAGGGGAAATAAGGTTGCTCCCAGAGACAGCAGACATCCCCAAGGAGAAAGCATGTTGTTGGAGGATGCTGTTAAAATCAGTGGAGTGAAACAACGAAGGCATGGAAAAGTGTGACAAAGGTAACAAAGTCCCCCACCCCCCACAAACCTTCATCAGACATTACTGTGTGAGTGAATGCCAAGGAGGAAAATGTTGTGCTTGGAGAAGTGTGGTGATGAAAAGGCCCCAAATGCATCTGACAAGGAGTAAATATTGAATTGAAAGATAAACAAGGTGAATGCCCTTTATTATTAATGCCAATTGGGAAATGACAGAACCTGATATCATTGAGAATGATGTGTGTTATCTGTCTGAGTCCCTCTCAAAGACAAAAACAACGACGGAGTCAAAGTCAACTCTCACTGAGTTTTTGTTATGTTGTTGCTTCATTTACCTCAGAAGAATACACGAGTGATTCATAGTTTTCCTACATTATCAGTGCTATAAATGAATGCAACAAAACAAACCCTTTTCATGGCTGACTCTCACAGTACTCTCCATTTCAGTTCACGCAGGGCAGAACTTTATAGTCAGCTGCTCTGCATTCAGTGGATATATCCTCCCCACTGACTCACACCGGTCAACTTTAATTCTTATCCTTCGGCACCTTTACCATCACACTGCAGTTTGTATTTACGCTTCCCATTTGAGCTTGAAGCAGACAGAGCGGCAATCCCAGTTCATACATTTTAAATATATGCTTAATTAAGTTTAAGCATTTCATAAATTACACTAAGAGGACAGTGCAGTCACTTGGGTAAAGAAGCAATGAACCCTCTTTAAAGTCACACACACACACTCAGATAATGACTGAAGAGAAATGTTGGGTGGAGAAGGACATAACATGTAACATTTATGGATAAGATATAAGAGTAAATGGATCAGTCGAACTTTAAAATGAGGAATTATGAGTAATTTAGTTCTTATCTCAGCCAAACCTGTTGTGCTTTTTGGTCCTGATACTAATGTTGGATTTCTAACATCATGGTCTGCTTTTGAATTCATGTTCAACCATGTGCTGTTGATTACTGTTCTCAATGTCAACCTGAGTGCAAACACATGACAAGTTAATCAGGCAACAAAGAAGTCATGGATGTTATATTTTTAATCTGGATTATGTATTCATTATGGATACACATGAGATTTTATAAAAAAATTTCAGTCATCATTTACAGTATGAGGTTAAACTAGATGTGGAAGCAAAATTATTGTCAAGGACTCAGGAGTGGCCTCACAGTTGCTGGTTCGAGGAAGGTCCAACCAGTAACCTTTCTGTGAGGAGTTTGCATGTTCTCCTCGTGTTAGCGTGGGTTCTCTCCGGCTTACTCCTTATTGTCCATAAGAGTTAGTGTGAGTATGTATGGTTGTTTGTCTCTCTGTGTTGGTCCAGTGATGAACTGCAGCAACCTGTCCAGGGTCCCCGCCTCTCGCCCAATGACAGCTGGGATTGGCTCCAGCCCCCGCGCGACCCTGTTCAGTGACTAACTGGTAGAAAATGGATGGATGGACTCAGGAGTCTGATTGTTTAGTGAAAAGTGATTATTAAACATTTATTAGAATGAAGAATACATTTAGGCAAATTCTAATATGGAGAATCTGTTCTGAGTCTCTGAGCAAAAGAGGTGGGATTCTGATGTTTACTGACAAGGTCACTCATTTAAGCTGTAAGATAATCAGTAACATGCCTATTAGAAATCTGCAGTGTTCTATAACAAAGGGATTACATTTTAGCTGAATCAGCATGCACTCTAAAATGACATTTCTTGGCATTATCCTCCATGAGTTAAAATGTTCTCTGGTCACCTGGAAACCTTCAACTAGCATCAGATAAGAGTTAGGTCAGCAAAAACTAGACTGTCAGGTTGCATCTTGCTCATAACACTAGTACTTAGAGTAAATTAACATATAAGTGAAAGATATAGCTAAATATATTTAATTTCTCCGACACTAGGTCTGCAAATAAAGGTTCCATGCAGGTTTTTACCTGTGAGTGCCCAAAAGGGTGAGCCCAACTTGGGGCATGTTTATCAAGCCCACATGGGCTCCCCATGCTCACTTAGTACACCTACATTCCACATGGGACTAACATAAAATCTGCCAAAGTCCAAGCCAATTCCCTCTCAGAATCAACATAACCCAAATGAACATGCTGTGATATGAGCCTACATCAATCCTGTGCAACTCACCAATCACTACCTTAGCTGAAAACCTAGTCAGAACCAATTTGAAACCCAAATGAACAGGTAAGGCAACTCTCAAAGATGCATTCATACCCATGTGGATTATTCTGTTCTTATGGGAAATGCGGTAACCTCTAATGGGAGTGGAAAATTAAAGGTCCTTTTTCTTCTACTATAAACCCAAAGATCTTTTAACTTATTCCTCTACCTTCCTATTTCCAATTTCTGTTCATTAAAGAATCTGTGATAAAGGACAGCCTTCGTGGGGTCCAACTCTCATTGGAAACAAATCCAATTTACTATGGGGACCAAGCTCTTGTACACCGGTTGTTTATGGACTGGACAGATCATACAAAGAGGGCCCTGTATTCCATACTCTCGGAGCAACTGCCACAGGAGTCCCTGAGGGACACGTTTGAACACCTTCTCCAAGTCCACAAAACAGATATAGACTAGTTGGGCAAACTCCACTGCTCGTCCGAGGACCCTGGAGAGGATATAGAGCTGATCCACTGTTCCACACCCAGAATAAAAAATATACTGCTCCTTCTCAATCAGGAGTTCAACTATCCAATGGACTCTCCTTTCAAGGACCCCTGAATAGACTTTCCAGGCGAGCTTGCGGAGTGTGATCCCCTGTAGTTGGAACACACCCTCTAACCCTCCTTTTTTAAGAGGGGGACCACCACCCCAGTGTGCCAGTCCAGGAGCGTTGTTCCAGAAGTCTGTTCTTTGTTAACACTATAGTGTTGATGAAGAACGGGTTCCCCCTTCTCATTCATCGAATAGTGGACCAGATTTCCTCAAAGTCCTTAGCCAAGTTTTGCCTTGGCTACCACAAAAGTCGCATTCCACTTAGCCTGTGAATACCTATCAGCTACCTCCAGAGTCCCACTGACCAAATGGCCTGGTAAGATTCCTTCAGCTTGATGGCATCTCTCACCACTGGTGTCCACAAGTGAGTTCTGAGATTACTACCATATGACCACAGCTCCGGCTGGCCATCTTGCCAGTAGAGGCACGAAACACAGTCCACTTGGACTTAATATCCCTGCCTCACATACTGATTACATACTGTGCTGGTACATACTGTAGTTGAAGCTCGCTCTGGCAGGGGACTCCACCAGATGCTCCGGATGCACGTCCTGGTGCCAGGTGTACATATAGACTTCACTTGCGCTCAAACATGTTGATCATTATGGATAATCTGTAAAGAAGCACAGAATTCCAGGAGCAGAACAACTGTTTCAGATCCAGGTCTCCCTGTCACCGTCCACATGAACACTGAAGTCTCCTACTCGGATGAGGGAGTCAAAACTCTCCAGCACTCCCTCCAAGGACTCCAGATAGGGTGGGTACTCTGCATGCCAGAGTGGAAGAAGTTCTAACCCTTGCCAAGGTTACTGGTTCTAGAGTCCAAGCTATGCGTTGAGGTGGCTTTAACTATATCTTGCTAGAACCGCTCAATCTTACGCACCAGCTCAGGCTCCTTCTCCACCAGAGAAGTGATGTTTCATGTTCTAGTTTCTGCAGCTGAGGAACGGACCACCAGGGCTCCCACACTACACACTAATTCCCCCAGTCCTGGATTCACTCCAGTTTTCACAGTTCATCCAACTTGAAACCTCGTCCAAAACTCTCACATCTGCTTCTATTTCCCTCAACGTTGTCCTTGAACGTTAGCCTTGAAATTTTCAGACATTCTTAGTTTTCACATCTCATCCTCATCTTGACCTTTGCTGCTCTTCATCCAAAAGAAACAATGAATAAAGAGAATCATAATTAAGCTTAGTTTTTCGTCATATTCCATCATGTCCCTTGGCGTTTCATTTGTCACCAAGAGGAATTTTACAGGCAACTGCTGTACAGAGCTTTTCTCGGTGCAGCAGTAAAAATTCATAGCGGCTCACAGAGTTCTGCTTTGTCTTTTTTTCCTCAAGGTTATGCAGATTTATCCCTATGTATGTCGCCTGGTTAAAACTGAATGAAAACAGACTCCTGCACCCTCTCAGGCCAGCTAATTATGGACTTTGATTATTCCCATTTTGTTTTACTGAGCGAGACGATGGAGCCAACAGGCGGGCCTGCAGAAAGGCCAGCACCATTGATTGTCTCAGTTTCAGGCCTAATTGAGCCAAATGGGAATGGCTGTTGCCAGAGTTCACTCTTCTCCAGTGTTTACATACTAAACCAACAGAGAGACATTCATTACTGCCTTCCAGAAAACTCCTTTATACATGCTCACACACACACACATACAGATTCTTATTTTCTATTCATATTGATAAAGGGTTGGAGCACACATTAGTCTGCACGTACAGCTGGGCCTGCAGATGCTTTGGGAATAAAGGCCTTTTTTTCAAATGGTGCTCAAGTCTACATCACAGGGCCATTATTTCTATCTCTGTTCCCTATCTTGTCACCCCTAGTCTGAATGTTTGCTGCTCTTCAGCCCACACTGGTTTCTAATGACATACAAGCAAGTATGCTACAAGATTTATTATCTGGTTGAACTTCAAATACTTGAAGATTCATGTATATGTGTTTCAACCAGACGATAAATGTTGCTTTCATGGCAATGTTAATTGCTGTTAAACTATTTGACATGAGAGACAAAGTGCCTCACTGTACGCTTTTCTATAAGGGTGAAAGCCCTCAATGCCGCTTTATTAATCGGTGGGGCTTCCGCTTATGCAAACACTCTCTCTTCATTAAGGTGGAAGTAATTATATTTGACAAAATGCACTCTTCTGTTAGTCATTTCCTCTTGATTGTTTTGACGACCATGTTAAGTAGATGTTAGCTCCAGTAATGAAAAGATTTCTTTTCCTCATTTTCAGTCTCACACAGATGTTTGTTTTTCGCTCCAACTCCGCTCTGTATATTTGAAAACCTAAACTGCATTTTGTCTTCAGCACAATGAGAAGCAGAGAGGTTTCTTAACACTGACATTAAATAGTTACCTTTTGTTGCATCCACATTGAAGGCATTAAATGTTTATTTTGTGTGTGAGTAAAATTGTAATGACTGCTTTCAGACAAACAAAATCCTTTTCTGTGACAGGAATTCACATTTGCTGCTCTGCGTGTTGACACAAACATTACCAAAGCATGGAGCAGAGTTTGGAAGTCTGAAGTTCACCAATCAATTTATAATTATAACAATTTCAATATTTTCTTAATTTATTTAGTCAGAACTGGTAATTTATTTTCCTTCATGGTAAACATGGATTGTAGACAGGGCCTCAGAAGAAAACATTAGCTACAACATCCATCCATTCATATTTTATTTCAATTCAGGGTCGGAGGGAAGCTGGAGACTATCCCAGCTATTGGCAGATGACAGGCAGGTATATCCTGGACAGGTTGCCAGTCCATCACAGCTTTATAACATCAAATAATAAAAATCTGAAATAAAATACACAAATGCAGTACACTTACACAAACATGACCTCAGCAAAACAAAAGAAAACAAAAGCTAAAACATAATTTAAAGAGTTTCAAAATAAAGGTGACAATGATAAGAATGTAGAAAAGGGCTAATATGTTTGTAACAATTATACCAAGTAAAAGGTTTAATTAGCTGCACAAATAATATTTAATATTAAAACAATAATATTTTTTTCCAAAGTGTGAAATGATGGCAATGAATGAAAATTACATCAACTACTGCAGTAGGTAGGATCTGTGGGCTTTAGTAAGTCCTGCTGGTTTGATAAGTATTATGTCCTGTTATCTCCAGTTTGTGTACATATAATTTACTTGAAGCAGATGATGCTCTTGATTTGTTAACACTGTCAAGTAGAATCAGTGGAGTTGTTCTGGATTTCATCTGGGAGAATAATGGTCAGTTTAAAATCTACTATGTTATGAAATAAAGTTCACAATTAGATCCAAATGCTGACAGGTTAGGTTAGGAGATGTAGATATGCAGAACTAATTACATTTTAATTCAATTAAAATAAAATGTGCTCCAAAAGATAAAAAACAAAAAAAAAATCACATCAATAGAATCAGTAAAACAGACAAAAATTTGCATAAAAAGAAGGTAAAAATGAAAAACAATGACTATATAATTCGGATTGAAAAATTAGGAATATTAGTATGTGTCTGGGGAAAATGCATGTTTTTATAGACTAGCTTAAAGAAAATAAACAAGGCTGTGCACAGCCAGGGTGGCAACAAAGGCTGCCTTGCTTGGAGTTTTAATACAGTTAAATAAAAGCTCCTAGAAAGCCAGCCCACGGTACCTGTAAATTAAATATCAACAAAGGATTATATGATATAAAGTCATAATGATATGTCTTAAAGTTATAATCATGAAACTCAAAACCTAGATATTGAGCTACAAAATCCTTATGAAACAAAAAGTAGTAATAATTATAGGAAAAAGGGTTATTAAGTGGTTTAAGTTAAATATGAGAAAAAAAAATATTAGATTTAACACATGGAATTTCACACAAAATTAGGACTATTTTATATAAATATTTTGAATTTTCATAAAATATTTTTTACTTTTTTGTTGAATAATTTACACATTTAGCAAACTGTCTGACTTTTGCCTCTTAGATTTTTTGTGTATCTGATAACAATATTGAACTCAACCCCCTTTCCTTGTTCAAGGATAAACTCTGTGACTCTTAGATCAGCTGCCACTGCGACTCTTTGCCTGTGAGATCCCTGGATTATCATCTTACCAACTAACTGCATCACATCTTTCTACCCTCCAGCCATTTTCACTCCACACGGATCTCACTCACCTCATCCACATCTATGGAACTCACCCCGGACAAAGATGCTTAAAAAAATACACACTTTAAAGCCTTTTTTTTTGTTTATTTTTGTCCTGCGAGTGTTGCATAAAAATCAAGCAGCTGGTCAATCCATGATGGATTCAGTAAACAAATGAGATTTTTGGAAAAAGAAAAAGGCAAGAAATAAATCAGAGTGAATATTACAATGACTTTTCCTAGCTGCAGAAATCACAGAGCAGAGACAGGATGCAATGCAGATTCTGAATTGGCAATCTTTTGTCAAAATGTGGAAAATTCAGGGATTTTACATCATGTGGAAAGAACAGTGTTGTGTTGATTATCATAATGGTAAATGCATCATTATGATATTATAAGGTTTATCAAAAAAAGCCTTGGTTACAATCCCACACATTTACATGCATTTGTTTTATCATGTCTGTTCATCAATCTGCACTGTCCCTAACAAAAAAACAAAACAAAACAAAAAAACAGAACTATTCAGTCATAAATATGTTGTTGCATCACTAGAAACATCTGACAGAAGACTGGGAGGAAGTTGTTCTCTTTTATTGGTTACTTGTCTGGTTTTACTGGCTGAACATGTCTGTGATTTATTGAGCTAAACCAACATCACAACATCTTTATGAAGCAAATAATCTTCAGCAAGTTGTGTAATAAGAAACAAAAAACAGGTTTGAAACAAAGACATCGGGAGAAACACGTTTACCACAAAATCAAAACCTTCATTATTCCCATCCTCTTCCTCTGTATTTGACAACATATATTATACAGTGAGATTCACTAAAGAAGGGATTTACTTTTCTCATTTACTAAAGGATGAGAAAGCAGAAAATAATTACAGAGTGTTCCACTAGCTCTTTCCATCTGGTTTCCTCTTTGTTACATTAAAGCTCAAATTATTATGATACAACAAAAAAAGCTAAATACATAAGCAAGTCATCAGCCTAGATTTCTAAAAAGCGGCATCAGATATTGGAAACCCAGGACACATTGAACTGATTACATCTCGCGGCTAGCCTGGGAACGCGTCAGGATCCCCACGGTGAGCTGGTGAATGTGGCTGGGAAGAGGGAAGTCTGGGCTTCCCTCCTTAGACTGCTGCCCCCGTGACCCGTCTTTGGATAAGCAGTGGAAACTGGATGGATGGATGGATGGATGGATGGATGGATGGATGGATGGATGGATGGATGGATGGATGGATGGATGGATGGA
>JBAMIG010000001.1:27491638-27504785 GCA_037177335.1 Kiunga ballochi
ATCTATCTATCTATCTATCTATCTATCTATCTATCTATCTATCTATCTATCTATCTATCTATCTATCTATCCATCTAGATAGATAGATAGATGGATGGATGGATGGATGGATGTCCTTTCACATCCCCGGGCATAGTGAATCAGCACTCATGGCCGTACCACCATGCTTCGTTCCCCTGCTGTGGACAGAAGCCCTGTGGGTGCTTAAAACTCTCATCTACTTGCTCTCCCAACTCGAAATGCCAACTCCCAGTGCAACTAACCACGAAGGCTGTTCTATGTACATTATTAAACCCACAGACATATATTTACTATAATACCCCCTCCTGACCTACTCCCCCATATTCTTTATATCTGACTCCCTCCTCTCTTTTTCGCTCTCCTGGAGCAGATCCATACTCAGCGGGACCCTTCTTCTTTTCAGTATCAGTCTCATGGCTTTCTATTGCAGTCTCACACCAGTATGTGAGGCGTACAGCTTCCAGACTGCTGCGACTTTCATTTCCATTTACCTCCTTTTTGCTAAATATAAGCCTTCACAAGACACAGAGTTTACAAGGTCTCTGAGGAAAAGCAAAATATGCTGCTTTCAAAGTGTCTTGCTGGAAGTCGATGCAGAGCTAACCAAAGCCGAGCTGGTCTTTGGATATCAGATAACAATTGATATTCTAATGGAAATAATATTTTTCAGGGGTCTGTTTTAACAAATGAACTGTAAAAAATGAACTTTTATTCTTTCAAAATATTCTGCTCAGCTTTACTCGGTCACACCATTAGATTTGTGTCACACAAACAAGCGTGTGTCCACAGGGGACGCCATCGGGGGTGTACATCTCCACCAGTAAGGCGATTTGACACAATGCAATTTGTTTTGATACGATTCATGATGTGATTGTAAATATCTGTGGATTTTAATTGATGGATATCAACATCCAATAAATTTAATCTAAACAGGGTTGGAAAATAGTTAGGTAGTGGTTTTTTCCTGTTCCGTTGGTGACAGATCTTTGTGATAGAGATTGTGTAGAGATGTATATATATATATATATATATATACATACATCTCGTACACTACCTTCACCTGCTTCAATACTAAAAAAATTCACACATCTCCACTTTCAACTTTCGTGCTAAACGTCAGCTTAAACAAATAACCAGCTAGCTAACTAAAAGAAATATTCACTTTGGTAATAACATTAAAGATGTCCTAATAAAATCAACATACTGTGTTATTAACAACAGCCGTTTGAATGCTTTTGCACATACTGCTGGTTTCAGTATGAAACAAATAAAACTGATACACCCACGGTGTAGCTGAACCTTGCAAATATTGACAACACAACATAAAACACTAGTTCCTTTTCTTTTTTTTTTATCTTTTCCTTCTTTTTTTGGTTTTGTAATGTTGTTTGGCATCATAGTGAGTTCTGCTTATTGCAGTTTAGTTTTTATTGTATTTAATGTTACAGCAACACTGTCACCTAAATAAAACAGAAAGAGACCCTTTTTTCTTATAATGTGTTTTTTTTGGTAAAAATGTAAAACTATTTCCTTTAAAACAAGATACATTTTATGATTTTACAGTAAATTTGTATGATATAACATAATAAGGTCCTTTTTTATTTTGGATGAAGTTCTTCCCTTCTAGACAGAGTCAGTGTCTTTATCTTTCTCCATTCTTTTGTTTGTTATTTATTGCTTACTTCTTCATCTAATCTCCTGCTAAGGGGTGATGAGTGAAGGAGTAATGAGTACTGAAAAGTTAGCTTTTTCTGGCCTGACGGTGGAGGTGGCCTGAAAGCTCCAAAGTGGAGATCTGCAACCAGAGTCCTCTCATGGCAGCAGAAAGATAATGTCAATGGCGTCATCAGAGGATCGGGTGGTTGCATAATTCAAAAAGAAGGGGTCAGACATTAAAGTGATGGGAAAAAGCATATTGTCATCCACAGGAAGTGTGTGTGCGCTACGGAGGTGGGAAAGCTGCAGCTCACTCCCACAGATTAGAGGCTGGTGGGGAAAATTGATGAGTCCATCCTGGGGGAAGTTGTGCAAAGCAGAGTAGGACTTAATGATGTTCCAGCTGTGTGCAGCTGTGGTTGGAGAGGGTGAGGCCAGTGACCTCTGCCCACAAAAGAAAAAAAAGCTTCTTTATGTTAAATATATTTATGTATGTGAGCATATATTTTACGTGAGTCAAAAGAAATTAGCTTTATTTAGGGCGGCTGTTTTTGCTCACAATGAAGACAAAAAGTACGGAGCATAAAAATGGTTGCTAGCTATCAATCCAACGGCCTTTTCTGGCTTTCCTCTGCTTTCTGTCGTGTTTCACTTTGCTAAGCACACATTCAGGCTTGACAGGGACTTTTGTATGAATTCAGCAATAAGAAGATGCAGCTTTTACATTCTGAAATGTCAGAAAAAGGCAGGTAAGCTTAGCTCTAAATGTGAAGGTTTGAAAGATGAAAACTGTACAGATGAAATTACACATGCTGGATGAAAAGTAAAGTTGATGCAAAAGTGATATTCATCAGGTGGTAATACGAGTTAAGCCATACTCCTTATCCCAAATGTCATACTGTTAGTCAAGAAAGGTGAAATCATTGTAATGATTTGATGTTTACTTCATTCACATCAGTAAGCTGAAGAACACAAAACACCTGCCTTTAACAGTCAGTTTTGTTCTGTCAGTAAAACGAGGCTAGATGTCAAAGAAAAGTAGAGAATGAAAAAGACATGTTGTGTTCAACAAGACCGGACAACAAAATGACTTCCTGTTAAAGCATGTTATCAGATGTTGGGGTTTAAACGATATTCTGTTTAATAAATACGCATTCTAACTTGATTTTTTTTACCAAATTGTGAAAAAAACAGGTAATTTGGACCTAAATTAGATAGGAGAACGAAAAGGGAAACAAATATTCAGATAAGATACATTTTCTATATAATACTGTAACTTTTTACTCTTACACTATTTTCCCTGAATTGCAAGTTTTGTCTTTTGCAGTCAAAATATATTTTGTTTTAATCCATTCAAGAAAGACATTTGACCAAATCAATACCACATAAATCTACATTTTTAGTCCGTACTCAGAGGAATGACGGATTATTGCATTAGTAATGTTTGCCCTTTTTGTTATTTTAAAGATATTAAAGCAGTAGAAGTTAATTAAAAATATTTTATGAATCAGCATCATATCAGCAACATGTCTTTTAGTCTCATTTTGGGCAATTGGTTTTAAAATCCTTTTTTTAATAACTGTTTTTATTATTCTATTTTTCTTTAATAGACTTTCTACAAATCTTCATTTACCCATAACAAGGGACCTCTAAGCTTCACTGCATCTTGACATAAAGCCTTAAAGATTTACTTTTTACTGTAAGACATTGAAATGTTTCTTTTGGCTGCTAAAGAAACATTGGAAGTTACATAAAACTTGTAAACTGTGTTCAAGTTTTACATGTTTACAATAAAACTTAAAATGTTATTAAGTTGGGCTATAAACTCGAAACAATAATCAGTATATATAATAATAATCAGTAACAATAAACCAGCTAAGTCAAAGCAGAACAACTTATTTGTTAATTTCTTTGTTTCTGACCTTTTCTGTCAGGTTCTACTCAATAAGCAGCAGCGAGATGTCTTCACAATGATTAGACAGACTCAAAGTACTTTAATAGTTTCTAATCGGACTATAAGATTCACTATAAGACTGCTCCTGGCATTATCACTGATAATAACCACTGATATATTCCCCTCCGGCGAGAACAATAGCACCTTTAAGTCAAGGTCAAGCATTGTGCCTCCACCATCCTTTAGCAACAAGGCACTTACTGCCCTTTGTACCACATGGGAGAGTAAAGTGGGGGCTAATCTGAAGAGCCTTCACATACATGTCTATTTGAAAAAGAAGACTGAAGACTGAAATGCAGATTAAATATTGCAGAATAACTCAAATGAGCCGGTCATGGAAGTTATCCCTCATACAGCTGATGTCAGAGGATGATGGACAGCTATTCAGAGCTCTTATAGCACTTTCAGCAACATTTCTGACATTCCTAACATTTCAGTTTGTGGCTTGATGTGTCAGCTGTAATTTTATCCTACAGATTAATGGAAGTACACGAAGTTCATAAATTCTCTTTTTTACTCAATTTTATGGAAATTGAGTAAAAATGGAAACTTAGCACACATTTTCACCATTTGCTTCTTGTATTTCTTAAAGTTGATTGCATCTCTTGATTCAGCATTTTTTATTGCAACCAGCTTTTCAACATAAAAGACTGAAAGCACATAAAAGGAGACTGCAGAGTGCAGGATTAAACACAGCCACCATGTTGGAAAGAAAACCACTGGCTATATAATGATCTGCCTCAAACCAAGCACATGGCCTCCATTTGCCCCAGCAAATTCCTTTGCCAATATGCATTGTGTGGTCAAGTGTTCCCTCTACACGATCGAGATGACACTTTTCAGTGTGCTATGATTGCACTGGAACATTTTACCCCCCAAATCACACGCAGTGTAAGTAAACACATCACAGATGGACAAGCCCCAAACATTTATGGATTTCATGGTAGCTTAGAAACAATTTCACTGCTCCAGCATTTTAAAGCGGAATCTGATTTACTGGAACAAAAGCAAACAGGATGTACTGTCAAAGAATTCCAGACAATGTTTGGCTAAAGATGCATCTTTTGGGGTGCATATTGCTTATAAATTCCCCAACCATGCTGGTGTCTACAGCGTGTTTACGGCAAAACCTCTAAATGTGTCTGTTTATGTCTTTGTTTCTTCAGCACCAGTGCAGTCTCCGACAATATTCTACTCCTATCATGCAGAAACTGCCTGGACAGCCATTTGGCTCGTGCTCACCATCCATTTGTAATTCTGATAGAGGGGCTGTGACTCCTCGAGCCTTGGAACAACAGCAAAATCAATTGGCTAGAAATGACATCTGCCACAATCTGCTTCTGGAGTGCTCGTAGGTACCATAAATGAAATCATAAGCTCTAATTGTGTGCTGATTTATTCACTTGTCTGAGTGCATCGCAGTCGGACCAGCAAGTCGCCCCAGAGCTTTGTCTGTGTGCTTGGTCATACATAACACATTTATTTATTTACCCATCTCTTCTGATTCATGGCATCACTTGGGGATATATTGGCCTCCCACCACCACCACGAACACACAACATTCCTCTGCTAGCACACAACCTCACCCCTCTTTCCCTTTCTACCCCCTCCACATTAAATTAATTCAGTTTCTACCTCTTTTTCATGGCAGCATGTAAAATGAAATGGCTGCAGAGACAACTGTCACTTGGCCCAAGTAAGATAAATATGTCGACGCCTGAAGCAGTTAGAGCACGCTCGCGCGTTCGACTGCTCTCAGAATAGAAATGGAGATAGCATACCTTTAAGAAACACTCTGTAGGTTATTCGCTTCATCTAATTGCTGCTGTAGCTGTGTGATGATATCAGTTATATGAGTGACATTCTGGCATAAAGTACAGAGATATGAGACTGAAGCTAACTTTGATAAAATGCAGGTATTGTAACATCTCCCCCCTTGTCTCTCTAGGACCCTCCGTAATAGGGTACAAAAAACCCAACAATTTCCTTCATGCTACTGGACTCTTTCAGGATGTCTGTTGGCAGAAACTTTAACTTAGCTCCAACACCAGCCTGAATAAAACATGAAACAATGCCTGCGAAAATGTCTGTGAGGCAGTGCAACATCAAAAATTAATGCAGCCTCTGTGCGACACACCAAGAAATTCATCTAATCCCATGAGTTAATCTTACTCTTCCTGTCACCTAGGCGACAGTCATGAGAGGTTACAAGTATGCCTGAGATTATACCACAAGAAAGAGAGAGGAATCTTCTTTTTGCCATAAAATAATAAAAGAAAGCAAAAGAGGGAAATGAAGGGACAAGGGGACGGAGGCCGAGTGCAGAGGACTCAAAGAGGAAGACAGACACAAAGCATTTTGGGGGATGAAAACAACCTTGTGACTTAATGTCTCAGAAATGAGACAGGAAGGAATATCCCACACATGGAAAGATCCCATCAGAAAACTGTTTTGGTGCTGCAGAAGTTTGCCTTTGATGAAGCCATCCTTAAAATATCAAACATGTCCTCGACGTGTTCCCTTAAGTGACATTTCCCAATATTTGTCCTACATTGCTGTTAGCGACATCTGCATGTGTGAACATGGCAGTGTGGTGGCCATTGGGGAAATGGTGCTACGGTATCATTTAAGCAGGGAACAGCCCTGCCTTTTCCAGCTCATTAGACATCCCCTTCTTTGTCCCAGGCCATTTGATAGCAGCATTAATCTACGGCTCCACTAGGCTTCCTCTCCCTATTTACCGGTATTTCATGAAGATTACACCACTCAACCGTGTAAATGCATGCTTTTTTTTTCTCCCTTCCACCTCCCCTGTCTAGTATGAATCCCCAAACTCAGCAGAGTGCCATGTAGAAACTTCTACAGCAGATTACGGATTAAACGTTGAATTTCCCCAAAAGCCAACGCGATTAGAGGGAGGTGGGAGGGGGAGAGACAAGGGACGAGGCGATCAAAATGTTTGCCAACAAGCCACATCCCTGCTTTTTTTCATGTAGTCCATGATTCATCTCTGTTTTATGTGTTTATCACCAAGGTGGTGGCGTGCTGCCAGAAACACTGTCGTCCTTTGGTTTGGATCACCTTCCTTTTGACTGCATGTGAAGCACACACCACTGCTAAGGGTAGGTGAGCAACTAAAGCAGCTCTGAACTCGCATCACAAAATGCTACCCTGAAACGGCTGTCACAAACTTCTTACAGCCCAGTTTCTCTCAGTATAAAGCATCATCTCTGTGATCGGTCTGGCAGACTCTGTCTCTCATGAGGTATCTGACTTTTATCGGGGAAAGACAGGAGACGCAGCCTCCCTCTCCCTACAGCTTGCCATTCATCCAGACATGATAGATCTGGGTGTATTTGGCATTTACAGAATCAGCGGCATGTTTAAAGGAGTTTCCATTTATTCTCCTTTTTCTTATGAAGAATGATGCAACCCATTATGAATGCTGAGAATAAGTTGTCAGACAATAAATGGCAACTCCATATTTTCACTGCGGCACTGACAAGTGTGTGTGTGTGTGTGTTCATCTTTATACATGTGACAGCTGTCTTTTACCGTGATGTAAGAAATGCTGGTTAAAGACAACTTTTTTTTGCAAAACCCTTTCGTGTGGTAAGTGAATGCTTTCTTATGGGAAGATAGAGAGAAAATGGGAATATTTTTGTAGAAAAACAGAATTAAATCAGAACACAGACATATATTGAAAGTTGAGACAATAACAGAGGAAAGAAAAATTCATTAGGTCACATGTGTGCCGGTCTCATGGCAAAACTCAACACAGCTAAAAAACAAAACCATAGTTGTGACGCAATTATGTCTCTTTCTCCTCTGCTTTTCTTTCATTGTTGCTTTTTTGCTTAGCTTCTCTTGGGGGCTCCTTTTTCTATTATTTCCATGGCACCGCTGAAATACCCAGCTGTGGGTATATCACAAAGATGTGAGCTCTGTCAGCTATTCTTCTGCTGGTTCATCACTGTTTAGTTAGTTTTCTGATCACCAGGGGCCTCATTTATAAAACTTTGTGTACACTCTACTTAAATGTACTGACGCAAGAAAACAAAAGTAACTATAAAGATTTAAAGACTCTGCTTACGCACAGATTCACATAATTTCTCTTTATAAATCACAACCTTGCTAAAAAGTTTACGCAGGTGAATTTGGTTTACATCCAAACACCCTACATACCCACTTCCTACCATACACGGTCATAGCAGCTCATGAATATGTCGATCAATGAGTCTCTGTGGCATTTTACGCTGTATTATGCAGCTGAGAGGGAACGTAAACGTAACATTTAACTGACTGTGAAGGCGGTACTTGTTGGTAAGATGGACACATGTAAGGCAATCCTGTTTGTGGGTTATAGTTGTGGTGTAACAATCAAAAGGAAGGCTTCAGAGTGGCAGCACATTGCTGCAGCAGTAATTGGTGTCAGTGTGATGAAAAGGTCTGTGTCGGTAATAAAAAAAATAAATAAAAAAAACATGGTTGGATCTCAAGGTGGAGGTGAAGATGCCGATGGGCTCGCTACACAATAACACATACGGGTGTGGACCGCATTAAAGCACCACCTCTGCACGCTGCGGGTTGGCAAACGGTGTGATGAGTCAGCACCTCAGTGTGTAGCCGCTGTCACCTGAAGCAGCCATCACACACAGAGTCTGCCTGCAGCTTCTCCACACAGCAGGATGAATGAATGGACTTCAGGCCACCATGCTGTTAGAACCATAAATGAGTCACAAATAACTTGTACATTAACTGAATGCATGTTTTTGTGGTTCACACAGACAGACTGGTTCTCACCAGGACCACATGGTTCCGGCAGGTCGGTGGATCCAGCACTGGACCCAGTTCAGTATAGATGTGAGAGCACAGCCAGGAAATATTTGTGGTTCTTAAACAATCATCCATCCGGATCCTGCTGTCTGCTTAGGCTTCAAGTAGCGCAAGCTCATCCAGTGTGAAGCAGTTCGTGTTACTGCAATATTTATATCCTTATTCTGTAATCACAGTTAATGTATTAACAGTCGCCATAGCAACGTCTTGATTAGGATGAAATTACTGTTAATTGTGAAATACATATTTATGGAATAAATACCTCATTTTTAAGCATGTCTATAATATTCTATGTTTTTGATTATAATGATTCAAAGTCTGATGTGAATGAATACAAACATGGTTTTATGGTGTTTACATGTATTATCTGCTGTGATGCCAGTTTTCCTTCTGTAAAATGTTACTACACAAGGTCCAAAGTTGGTGCAGTGGTGAACACTTTTCTCCATCACGTTTATATTTATAAATTCCAAACTTTGCTTAATAAAGTACTTTTGCCATCTTCAGGCCAGTTTTTGCGTAAGCTTTATAAATTAGGCCTCTGGGCTTGAACTTGGTGGTGTTTTTGTGTGAGGTTTTCACTTTGCCTCATTGTACATATTTGGTATCTCTCCAGCTTCTTCCCAGCAATCCAAAGACATACAGTACATATTAGCTTCACTGGCAATTCTAAATCCTCCTGCAGGTTATCAGCACTATGATTGAACACACTTGAATCCATTGGACCGAACATTCAAGCTGAAAGATCCATTTCATTTCAGTCTGGTGTGTTGGAGCAGAGAAATAAATATAACTTGCTAGACAGCAGCTTTTAAAGGACCGACTTTGGACAGCCCTGGACTGAGCGATATAACAGATGAATAAATGTAGTTCAGTTGTTTTTCTTTTGGTCACTTGTGGACATTATCACAGACTGCAGTGCTTCATCAAGATGAAGTCTTCTTTTGCATCTTGGTTGATTCAATGAATGTCTGCAGATGGTTGATAAAGCTTGTAGTCCAACATCAGGCTAACAGAATAAAAGACATCAAATCAAATCAGTGTTTTTTCTTTTCTATCCATGTTTCAGGTTGTGAATCTGGCTTTGTTTTCCATTTAAAAAGTGAATGAATAAGATAAGCAGCAATAGGTACTTTTCTCATGAATGAATGAATTAATGTTGACACAGTTAACAATAACCTTCTTCTCTTCACCTCTCCAGCTCTTCCTCTGTCCAGTATTACCCTAATGGTCTTATAAATGGACTTCCTGAAAAGAGCATTAAACATCTCTTTCAGACGCTGCTGCTGGAGTTTTACTGAACACATCATTTTAAAAATCTTTACGCTGGTTTCCAGTCAGTTACAGAATAGATTTAATCCCTATTGATTGTTTACTAATCACAGTTTACAATATCTGTGAAATATTAAGAGAAAACAAAAACTAAGCACAGCTCTGAGATCACAGACTTGGTTTAGCTAAACATGGAGAAGCAGCATTTTTCTGTGTTGCTGTAAAAAGCGAAACTAAAACCTCCAGTAGGGATAAAAAACTTCCACCAAATGTAAACATTTCATTCCATTTGAACACTTTCTGTATTTAAGCATACTTTTTAAGTTATATTATGATTATGATTTAATAAATTTAATATGATTTAATATTGCTGCTTTAAAAGGTGTATATCATGCTTTTAAATAATTCCTATTAAATCATTAATTTATTGTCTGTATAAAGTAGTGCAATGCTTTGGTCTGAATTCCTGCTTATTCTTGCTCCACACACACCTTATAACCCTGTTCTGAGGTGCGTCTTCAGAGCGACTCGTTTTGGTGCCGTCTCTTTAAATGGGAATGAGGCATGTGAAGCCCCGCCCCCCTCCAGGTCACAGGAAGTTCACCTCTACCCTGTTTCGCCATGTTTGTAGCTTGATAGCAGCGATATGCTAATCTCCCAGCAGATAAACATTTTATTAGTAAGTTTACTATAAACATAAATAACTTAAAGGGGTTGTTTAAGATGGGAGTTGATCTGTGTCAAGCAACATACGATGAAGTGCATTAAATAATATCACTGAAGACAATCTGGGTCAAGCTGGGTTTCCATTCCCAGATTTAAAACTACATGAGAGACTATTGTTTATTGTTTTTATGCTCATTACAAACTACCAGACACCTGAAGCCACCTTCACATCCAAATCTTACTACCCTAAAATCAGATCTAAGAAGGTTTATTTGTTGCCACTTTGATCACATCATATCAGTATCATAAAACATGCTGTTACAATTTAACCTGCTTTGCTTTGCCTTGCAGGTTTGTAGGAATTTGCTGCAGACGTTCTCCATTTCTGGGGTTTGTGAAATTATTGCCCATTACCTGAAATCATCCTGCTAAAGTTCAGACCCTGATATTGCAGAGTTATATTCCTGAGCTTAAAACTTCTTCTCTCAGACAGATATTAAATTGCCATTAGATATAGCATCAGTGCCTGAAACATCCTCATGTGGCCATCAATCTTATAGCTTCTGGGTAGTTTGGTTTGAGAGATTGAGTAATCAAGAACATGTTCCCTTTTATTACTACAATATTTATATCGTCAAGACAGTGAAATGAATCACTATGTAAATACTTCAAGAGGTTCATGAAATATCCAACTACCGTCTGCAAACAAAGGCAAACTAGCAAACAATCTGGAATCTGTAGCTGTATTATGATATGACACCTCTGATTAAGACGGCTTTTTGAGGGTGTGAGGGCAGCGGAGAACGGACAAACAAGATACATCACAGAGGTAAATGCTCCAACGCTTGTTTAACGACTTATAACAGAGAGTCATCAAAAGTCTATTGGTTCAGCTAACATGCTCTGCGCTCATGCTTACCAACATGTCACTGTCAATTTTGAGGCTAACTATCTCCCTGAAAGCTTTCACCCCACCCATCCTGCTCTCCGCTTAGCAACAGATGCTGCACTGAAAGAACAATTACATATGCTAGAATGCTCATTAAATGTGAATAGGGTCTCATCTCAGCGCCATCTACCCACGTATGCTCTCCAAATTTTGTTTTTGCACAGACAAATGAGCCTCCACACTCCATGTCATACATTTTCCCCACATGAGACAGAAAATGTGACCTCACATGTGCCACGTTTCACCTGTCACAGTCACAGCAGAAAACAATAAATCTTAATGATGACAAGAATTAAAGGCTTCAAAATTTGGCAAATGCAAGATAGCCCACAGCGGGCTTCGAATACAGTTTATTTTATCCCAAAGGCTTTCAGAGATGACGTAAATAGTAAAAACATGATGGTTATTTTTCAAAGAGTTGATTCCAAAAGGGTTTTCTCACATCGTGTACTTTGCAAAACCATTTTGTAATTACAGTGGTACAGGCAACATCTAATTCCTCCCCCACCACCACACACACATAGACACACACACACCTCCACCCACTCTCATGATAGCACAAAGATGGAATGATTGCAAACCATTGGGCAGTGCCTGAAGCAGACACTTCAAACAGCCAAAATTAGAGGTAATCTAACTTTTCCACCCTGTTTATTACCGCTTCCTTTCTTCTGATCTATTTTTCTTCTTTTGATGGTTTTGTTTTGGAGACGGAAGCGGCTGTCAATAAGCATGGCCATGATAGTGTGGAACTGCTGCCAGTTCCAATAAAGTGGAAGAGAGATCATTGCAATGAAAGGTGACCTTGGCATAATTGAGATTCATCACAGAGAAAGCCAGGCGGCTGAGGCAACAGAGAGCAAAATGAATGGAAAAGAGAAAAAGAAAAGGACTAAAAAACAAAACAAATAAGACTTTCATTTTAACAAGAAGCAGCCAACTGTTGGTTGGGGATTGAGGACCTGAATCTTAGTGGCAATAGCTGTCTTTATTTAGGCCAAGAATGCAAGACTGAAGGCTTAAGGGGGACTCTGATCCTCCCTGCTTGTGTTCTGTTTTTGCTAGCAGCACACATGTAAAATGATATAAAAGCAATGATCTTCAAATAAAGTGAAAAAGAGTGTGATCTGGGGTTGCCTGTTAGCTCTCTGGATGAGATAACACTTCGGCTGCATGTAGGGAAGCACGTTTTGACCACAGAGGGGGTGAAGTCAGCTCTCCATCATGTTTTCACTTGTGTAAAGCAGCACAGCATCGCAGTGTTAAAGGGACTCAGGAGACATGCAAACACAGAGAAATGAATGGAGGTTGGAGGAGGATGTTGGCATGTATGTCGATGGATTATATTGTCTTTTCAGACCTGCACAATGTGCATGTTCGGGTCTGGGCTGGAACCTTCATATTGCAGCCACACAGATCTCTTGTGTTTGGGGAGGGGTGGGGGGAT
Organism: Kiunga ballochi; assembly: GCA_037177335.1. NCBI lineage: Eukaryota > Metazoa > Chordata > Actinopteri > Atheriniformes > Pseudomugilidae > Kiunga > Kiunga ballochi. The sequence continues at coordinate 27,504,440 of JBAMIG010000001.1, forward strand.
CCAACAGACATCCAAGGATTTCTATGGCCTGCAACAATAGCCCATATTCTTAGTCCACAACCCACCTGGCTCTGTCTGATAAATGGTTCTGAAAGAGGAGACACACTATATTTCATCCAGATGGCAATCCATATGCAGAAACACCTGACTCTGTTCTTTTCGCATATTTTGTTTTTGTTTCTGTGTGTAGATGATTATTCTGGCTCTTCTTGGCATTGTCATGTCATATATATATATATATATATATATATATATATATATATATATATATATATGAAGAGGCTGATATTGACACCCTGTTGTTTTAGGACCTATACTATTTTTCCCCCCCCTATACACATCTACA
>JBAMIG010000001.1:27588481-27602912 GCA_037177335.1 Kiunga ballochi
CAAGGGTTATCTCCTTGTTAGTGTGGGTTCTCCCCGTGTTAGCGTGGGTCCTCCCCGTGTTAGTGTGGGTTCTCCCCATGTTAGTGTGGGTTCCCCCCATGTTAGTGTGGGTTCTCCCCGTGTTAGCATGGGTTCTCCCCGTGTTAGCATGGGTTCTCCCCGTGTTAATGTGGGTTCTCCCTGTATTAGCATGGGTCATCCCCGTGTTAGCATGGCTTCTCTCCGTGTTAGCGTGGGTTCTCCCCGTGTTAGCAAGGGTTATCTCCTTGTTAGTGTGGGTTCTCCCCGTGTTAGCATGGGTTCTCCCCGTGTTAGTGTGGGTTCTCCCCATGTTAGTGTGGGTTCTCCCCGTGTTAGCATGGGTTCTCCCCGTGTTAGTGTGGGTTCTCCCCGTGTTAATGTGGGTTCTCCCCATGTTAATGTGGGTTCTCCCCATGTTAGTGTGGGATAGGCTGATTAGAGACTGTAAATTGCTCATAGGAGTGAGTGTGAGTGTTTATCGTTGTGTCTCTATGGGTGTTCTTTGACCAAGCTGGTTTCCGTGCTGGCTCGGTGCTTGAGCTAGAGCCAGAGCTTTGCTGGTTTAATTCCAGTGCTTCCTTGGGTTTTCGACCAAAGAGCCTGGTTGGGTCTGCGTCATCACATAATCTAAATCATGTTTATGTGCGTAGTATCAAACATCACATATGAGTAACGCTATAACAGCAATATTTATCAGACTTCCTGGTGTTGAAGTTATGAGTTTTCACCACGGTATCATCCACCATGAACAGGAGGAATAACTCAACCATGGCAACGTTTTCTGGGCGTCGGTTGTTTGGTTCATCGGCCATCACCAAGATCAGGAATAGGATCGGAAAAATGCAGGTTTGCTGTTGACCGCAATCCTCTGCTTCCTCTTCTGATCTTTGAAATCTATTTAAGCTTTTATCATTTGTTGATCAGCCGATGAAACACTGTATCTCGCTGTGGCTGCTTATACACAGAATTTGTCCAATTTGTCCCGTTTAATTTACTTTGAATTTCCACAGGCGACCTTATAAAGCCAGGAACCATAGACTGTCCTCCTCAGACATATTCTGCTTGTTCTTAGAGTCCATTTCTTTGCTTTTATTAAGATGTGGGTTCATGTTTCAACGCTATTAATATGGCCTGGTCAGCACCAGCCCCAGCAGCAAACAAACCAAGAAAAAAGTGTTTCTACTTTCCATATTTAGCTAAAACACTCAGCAATCAAACACAACACAAAGGTTAGTTTTTCTCTTCTTCTTTCAACTATATGAAATAAGCAATAACTTTTGATTATATATCATACCTAACAACATTTATAATAGCCAAGCATAAATAAACAAATAAGGTATTTACCATCTGTTCTACTTATTTTTTCTAAAATTGTCTCACTTTTATAGTGTCTACTTCATGTGTCGTGGCTCAGTGTGGAATGTCTGGGCCACCTTATGTTCCTTTTGAAATTCAATTTTAAGATTTACACACTGTTTTTTTTTGCACTGACAACAGTTAACAAAAGCCTAAGTAAAACTACACTACTGATTTATTTTAATACATCAATTATAATTATAACCAAGATTCTGTATATGACTATTTAAATTATTTCTATGATACCACTTATAATATCTCAACATCATATGAACTGTTTAAAATCTAAGAAAATAAACATCTTTTAGACTTAACAGTTTTTGGTAGTTTAATGTTAGCTGTAGCTGTAAGCTAGCTGTAACTAGCCACGGTCAGTGTTTGAATTATTGGCTGCAGTAAAAACAAAGTTGTGAAGTGGGGAACGCTTGTTGTGGGTTAGTGGGAACTCCCATTTTCAACTCACAGAAGAAAGATATTAAAAAAGAAGAGGGAAGAAATTTCATACAAGAACAAACAGGTGTTTGGAGCAGGTGAGCATTTAAAAACAAATGAATGGAGAACAAGTGTTTGAGGTGTGATTCTGCTTCTGAACCTCAGCTGAACGTATTTCCATTTAGATGAGCGCCTGAAACATACAAATTGCTCACAGTGGGAAGTCTTTTTCTATACTAGCTTGGGAATTGTCAAAGATAGAATTCGTCCTTGACCAACAGATCTTAAAAATGATAAGATCCATTGAAAAATAGTCAGGGTTTGCATTTTACGGCTGTTATGAAAAATGAATGAGGACTTCAGTCTTTTCTTGTTTCCTTATTTATCTTGTCAGATAAGATGGATGTAGGCCTACAAAAGGCTACAAACTGTGGCTTTGCTATCCACTGCCTTATTGGATGCCTGTCAAAGGGGCAAGCCCCACACTATGCAGAATTTCAAGATAAAGCAACATCTAAGCAGGTAAGTTATAAAATAACAATTACTTTAGACAGAAGCTCAGATTTATGCTAACAGAAAAGCCATTAGGAAGCCGGAAGAGCCAACTCTTGATAGCTGAATCTTTGAAAATGAATGAATCCTCCATCACCACGATACATGTAGCAAATCAGGGCATTTCCCATGACGACCATTTCATGATGCATCATCCATCCATTTGCTGCAAACGTTAGTGTATGTGGTGTTCTTCACACGTTACTGCCTGAACAAAGTGAAGCTGAAAGCAGAGAGAAAATTAAATGAAGATGCTTAAATGAAAAGTTTAACTAGAATGGTGTGAAAACTAACGAATGTGGATCATATGCATGAACTCTTGTGCGCCTACAATGGTGTAAGTCAACTCAAAACACGAGCAGACAGCAATGCAGATGTGACCGACCCAATTTTAGGAGAATGTGTGAAAAAAAGATGGCCTCAGGAAAGGCCGTTTCCCAATAGATCACCCCCCCAAAAAAAAGAGAAAAAAAAAAAACAACCTAAACTAAACATAGACACAGATACAAGTCCTAATAAAAGCAGTTTAAGAACCCACAACAGTGGCCACAGCTAAACCAGCATGGGAGAAGGCTGGGGTGGAGAAAGGTCTAACCTGAAGGTTATCTCAATAAAAAGTTATTGAGCAAAATAAACTAATGTAAATAAAAATATCCCTGAACTTCAATGCATCCAGAAATACAAAGAGAACAAAGGGGTGACTATTCCTGCCCGACCCTGGCCCTTGTTGCGACCGCGTGGACCCTTGCACATTACCTGGCCTGACAGCCCAAAAATCCTGAGGGGGGAAAAGAGATAAAGAAACTTTTCTGTGCAATAAAAAATATTTTAAAAAATCATGAAATATAAATCAAACTGAACACCAATGCAGGGATTAGGTTTGGTGCTTTGTGTGCGCCTATACACACATGTATAGATACAAACTTACACACCACACCAATACAGTATTGATTGGAATTATTCCGAAATAATGGTTACATAACTTGGCTTGTTTTCATGTGGTGTCTCTTTTTCCACGTGTTAACAGTGAAAAAACCATTTAAGATACCTTCTAAGCCAATTCCCTAAAGTTCCAGGGTGTAATTAGTTATCAGGCATGAATGTAGCTTTTGTTCCATGGTGGAGTTTGTACCTATATTTCAAACTGGAATGACAGAAATATTAACAGTAAATGCATATCCAGTAACAGGTATGGACAGGGATGGGTTATGGTTCTAGTCACCTTTGCTTGCCACATGTTTAGGAGCAGGGTCTATCATTAAACAAGTCATCCTCTAAATTACATCCATATTTCAAATACAGTCAATTAAATTGCAGGAGATGTTTTGCAAACCCTCTCAAGATTTAACTTTAAATCATGCTATAATTTAGTTACCCAGGAAAAGCCAACATGTGTGATAATAATAGTAGCCTAAGCATTTGTGTCCATGACAGGAGTAATTTGTGCAAGTCTGAAGGTACAATTGAGACAGAGAATGTTTGAGGAAAACAGTGTGCCCACATCGACATTACACTTTTTTCCGAGATGCATTTGTTTTATATATACTTTATTCTGCAAAAGTTAAGTGTGCATTTGAATGTTGGCTTGTAGTTAAAATAAAACAAGCACGTCTTTCGACTGTCAAGACACGAATATGTATTATTAAGCATTAAAAATACTAACTGATACATTAGTGTCATTTAAAAATACCATTTATATATTAAAATAAAATAAATTCACACAATACGCCAAAATAATTACCTTCTTTCATCCTTTTTTAAATCTGGATTATAAGAACGTTTTTTACTGAGCAGCGCAAAAACTATTTACATGACTTGACTGGCAAAATGTGAACATTTGATCTATTCTGTCATGAGTTTTTTGCTTATGTTATGCAGGATGAATGATGTCTAATATGTTTGGGACACAGTTTCATTTGAAAAGCACTTCAGGGTTTTTCTTGTGATGGTGGTGGGTTCTGCCTATGGAACGGATGCATTACAACAACAGGTTTGCACTAACTGCTCTGATTTAATAGTCAGATAACTGTCTCTTAGCCTTTCTTTGATGCATCTTTATGTTTGTCTATGCATACTATGTGACACAAAGCAGTATTTACTGGTTATTAAAATCACAATGTCTTCATAAAAACTGGGTCGAGGAAATAGAAAGTAATCTACAAAGGCCATGGTGTGTAAAATTGGATTTTCCATAGGAGCCGCAGAGAGGAACAGTTGTCGATAGAGGTGGATGCACTCTAGAGTGTTTATCATTTTGCTTTTTTAATGTGGAGAAAAAGAAGTTTGTGAAGAATAATAGTCTTTACATACTTTGCCATTTGCATCTATTGTTTGTAGATTATGGTCATGGGGCAGCATCCAATACAATATCCCATTAGTCTGACTCAGCATTTTCCCTCAACAGGAATACATGTATTAATCTTTTACAAATGTAACAGCACATGGCTTGCAAAATAGACTAGTTTATAATAAGTGGGTATTTTACAGTACATTGCTGTTATTTTAATGCACCCCCTTCTGAAATTCAGTTAGCAGCAGATCTGCCCTCCATCTTCTATTCATGGACTTTGTCAGTTTCCTTATTTGTGTGCCATCGAAATAAATTGAAGCTGGTACCACACCTTTTAAATTGCTTCAAAAAGAGGCACATTGTCTTCCCTCATTTTAAATCTTTTATTTCAGGGAGATTAGCCAAGTCTCCAGCATGATTTAAGTCTCGTGCACAATGTTGCCTGGTCATTGTCCTGTTATCTTTGAAGCTTTTGTTGGTTGATCAAACAGCAGTGCCGAGATGTGATGGAGGATTGTCCTGAGTGAAGATTACTTTGTTTTATTTATTAAACTAGCTGCTGGTTCAGAAGTAAACAGCACTCTCTCAGTGACATGTAAAGCTTTCACCACTGTTTCATGATTTAACAAAATACAGTGTTAGTGTCTTTTTGTTGTTGTTTCCCTCTCTTCCACATATTGACTGGAACATATATTAATGCCTGAATAAGGGTCACTCGTTGCATCTGTCTAATAACTGTTGGAAAAAAATTGGCTGTTTGATATATTTTCAACACTTCAGTTTCCAGATCGTATCTACTGGTGTTTGTGTTTCAGCCTTCTGTCATCTTGACATCTTGTACTTCAGCTTTCAGATCCTACAGTACGATGGCACTGGAGGATAATGGATACCTAGGAGCTCCATGTTCTGTTCATTTTCAAGCCTCTTGCCAAAAGTGGGAAGATGTACATCATCTCTCATTAAACACAGATTTTGTCCTTATATGGGAAGTGAAATTTACTAAATGTTCAGTTAAACCCCTGAGATTTAAGCCTAAATAACACATCTGATACACAGAAGCTTAAGGCCAATTTCCACCAGGTCTATGTGCACCATGGTCTGTATGTGCTGTGGTCTCTGGAGCTAATTACAGCTGTTGTAATAACTGGTTTGTTCCCTACTGGGCCCATCGCCGTGTGTGTTAGAAGCATCCCAACAGTGTCTTGTTGCAATTTTCCACTGGTTTCTGAATAAATCAAAAAGATGTGATAGTTCGTTAGAAGTTATTAAGATATTTTGAACATGCTTGTGTTGATAATAGTTGTTCAGGATGATGATAGGATTGATGATAGCATTTTCAACTGTTTGATAACAAGTGAGGGCCATCTACAAGCATCACTACCTATGTGTTGAAATGCTGCATGAACCACTCAGGAATAAAGCAGCAGCCAATCATTTTACTGGTTCCGCCTTATTGACTTTGATTGACAGATGATGTCTTTCTGCTGAAAAGGAGCCTTATGAAATAAATAAACCATTGTGGAAAGTTGCATTATGAATTAAAAACAAGTTTTTATGCAATCTTGACAAATAAACTAAAATACCCTTATTTAAAAAGTATGATCTACTGAACATAATTTTATTAAACTATTTAATAAAAAAACTCTTAGAAAGATGAATTATATTAGACAATAAACATCTTGCCAGGAGTGCACCAAAGTGAACTACTGTACATCACACTGTATGCATGTGCTGTTTTCTTGTACATGACCTTTAGCGTATCCCTTATCCCACATGGTGCTTTAGCATAGCGGTACAGCTGTTAGGAGCGTTCTCACAACAGTTATTTTAATCAAGTAAAAGATTGCAGCAGAAATGGCTTTTAATGGTATGTCATATTTTTTTCTTTCATTGACCTTTGATGTTGTTACATGCTGATTTTTATAACAGCCCACACAATGAACAGTGGAGTTATTAAAATGTGACCTTAACTAAGTGTGAATGTTTCTTCAACATCTTATATATAATACCCCTACAACTATTTTGAACAAATGAAGTTTTTCAAATGACAGAGGAAATATCTTCCAGATTCTTCATAATCTATAAGTTCAGGAATCCTTATTTAACCTCTTTGGATACATTCAGTGGGTCAATATTATGTGAGATGTGAAAAATACTTTGGTTTTAATGTTTTAATTTTTCATTTTACCAAAACTTCTACTGATGTGTGTCTGATCTGATATTAGTAAGCTACACATTGCACTGTTGCAATTAAATTTTAGCTTGAAAAAAGGGAGATAAGAAGATAAAAGTCCTCCATTTGCTACAAACCATCAATCATAATGACAATTTTCTTTCCGCCTACCCTTTAATCTCGCAACCTTAAACCATTCTTTTTATCCCTGATTAGTTTACAAACATAGAAACGACATATATAAAAGTGACACACTGTGTAAATAAATTGTAGCAGATTTGTAAATATTAGGCTCTTCTATGATGTTTATTTTTATTCATTTAGTTTTTTAGAACTGTAAAATGGTAAAATAGATTGTAATGCAGACCTTTTCTACGTGCACACACAGAATCCACCATGTGCAGGGCAATCCATCCAGATGCCACTTTTAATGCAAACTGAATCTTTAATAGAACTACTTTGCATGCATTAAGAAATAAAACAAAGGAGAAATCTTGTCTGCATTTCAAACTGGTCCTTACTGACCCTTCGGGTAGTCCTGTGGGTGACTTGGGAACTCTTGTTTCAATAATGTTGATAAGGAGAGATTGTTCTTCACCCCTACTGACAGAATCCATGAAGCAATAATTAAACTACAAGCTAAAATTATATGCCATAGGAATGACTTGCATAACCTATGAGGTAATTTAAAGGGTCTTTAATTACAAAATGTCTATGTGCTATATGGCATTGACAGGGTCTTTTCATGATCACAAAAGCGCAGTTCTTCTGCTAGTGAAGTAATTACCATGTAATCTGTCTCCTTTGTGCCAGGGCGTAAGATCAAGCATGCACATTAAAGGGAACCTCAGTGAGACATGTCACCACTTTAGTTCTGCAAACCAATGGTTTTTTTTAGCAAACACAATAATGCAGCTTGTGAAAAAAATGTGTCACTTGAGACTTTAAAAGACTCAATACCAACATATATTCGATTTGAAAGATTTCTATAGAATAGTCTTAAGATGATAGTAAAACTGCCTCAAGAGGATAAGAAATACTTTAACAGCCTTTACACTGGAGTTGCTAATTTTACACAACTTCACAACATTTTACTGGATCACATAAGTTGAAGTCATTATTCAACTTGCTCCTGAATTTGTATCGTCAAGATTCTTTCATTTTCTATAAATGCAGTTATAATTTTATACAAACAAATAGAATTCATAGCCCTTCATGTGGGCAATACTAATTGGCCAGTGGATGTTTAGAATCAGTGCTCGAAATGGTGAGACTTTGCAGCTGAGCGAGGAAAGGGGACACAGTTATAACTGGAGTTTGAATTATGCAGAAGCTTTAGGGGTAACCTTATATAAAAACATACACAATGACTGCAAGTCATGTGCAAATAAAAAAAAGAGTTACCTAAATGAAAATCACAGTTTCAATCCTTACTCCACAATCCAAAAACATCTGTGTTAGGATTAACCTATCGAGCCAGGGAACATTGGTGCATGACTCTGTTATGAAATAGAAGATTCTCTTCAAGACAGTCAAGGAAAAAAAATCATATTACCAAATGACTTAAGGTTTCTTGTGAATTAGAGTAAGTTTTATGCACTATTTATTTTATTTGCAAATCATTTAAGCCCGAACTGATGACAAACAAGAAATGTCTGTAAGCAGTTTGAACCAATGAATATTATTATATAAACCATCACATTACAACTCTATTTGCTGTGATGAGCGATGGTGGCCCGGAGGTATGAACAGGAAGTCTGAACTTTGATTAGAACTAAAACCCTACTCAACACAAACACAACACAATGTTCCAGTTGTGGAAACAGCAAAGCACAAATACACTGGAAACAAAACACAAATCAGGAAACAAATCAGGAAGCAAAACACAAAACAGGTGAAGCAAATTAACTAAACAAACAAGTGAACTAGCAAAGGGGAAACAAAGCTGGTTACAAAAATCTACTAAATGAAACAGAAAACCGGGAACATGAAGACAGACCTTAACACAATTTGGATCATAAGAGTTAGGAAACTGGAAATGATTCTCACAGGAAGTTGTATCTTTGTTGACATCTGCAATTGCCGTCGTTTGGCATGCATAGTTCATGTGCCATGTTGACACATGTTTAAAGGCGGTAATAAAACATTAATGTCTCTGTCAAGCTTTTTTTTAAAAATAAATAAATAAGGAGCTTCACTGAAAGACATGGCAGCCGCTCACGCCATCCATAGCTCTTTAACTAGGAAAGAATTCCGTTACCATCACAAGAAGGTTATTTATCTTGGCTAGCCGCTGCCCCAGGCAGGAAACAGCAAAGCACTTAATAGCCAACAAGTGACATCTTTTTTCAAATGATTCAACAGCCATCTAAAAACAGAGCTAACCAGTGGCCTGTGGCAGTTGTTAGTGTCTAGTGTGACTTATAGCATTATGTCAATTCACCCACAGAGGGGCACAGAGGGGCTTAGCATAAATTAAAGTCTCTCAAAATAACTGTGAACCTACTGAAAATATAAGCAGGCCAAACAAAGGCAAGTTCTATAGTGAAGGCCGTTATGAGGTGATCTATTCTCCATGTTTTCTTTGCTAGCTTCGTTGAACGGACCACATACATGTAAACCTTTCAGAGCACACAGCTCATGTTTAGACTTTTTAAAACCAAAATACATCCAAACGTAACTAAATTCTATAAAAAGTGGATTGAAACAGACCCAGTGACTATTATGCATACATTAAAATTTAAACATATTAACGCACATTTTGATTAACTTTAAATGAACCAAGGATCTATTCAAGTGGATGCAAATGTGTGTGAGCTTGTGTTATTGAGTGCAGCTTATGTCTATGCTTGACTGTTGGTGCTGTTTTATTAATGACTTGCCTTTTTTTTCTGTGCGTTTTAATACCATACAATATTGCAATATGGTGAAAAATTAAACAGTTCCTTCCCAGCCAGTTGGTCCAGTGCCTGCTGACACAATCTGCTACTGGGAAGGGTAAGCAGTCCATGACCTATTTAATGCTTTAGAACCACAATAAAGTTAAACATTGAAAAGTCTGGTGCAGAACTAAAAGAAAAACAGCAAGTCTCAAATAGCAGGATGTGTGGCTCTTTTAAACAATGAAACTGTCTAATTAGGCAAATGTTCCTTGAATCAGGATTATATTTCACACCTTTTTCAACTGAAAAATCACAAGTTAAACACACTAACTTCTGCAAACCATTGCATTAGTATGATTCAATTAACAGAAGGGCTAACAATGAAGTTGGGCTATGTGTAATGTTATATATAAAGTGTTAATCCATAACTCATCTTGAACTGACAAGGATTCACTTGTCCACATTGGCTGACCGTAAAGTTCACAGATCATAAGTTTAAAAGGTTTAACGTGGTTTTAAAAGTGTAGAGCTGACACAAGCTCTCCTATGAACCCAGAGAAAAATGTAATGAAGCTGCTGCAGCACGATAGCTGCTCTCATCCTGTGCCAAACCACACATAGCTGCAGTAAGGGATTTTTGGCTAAGATTCATCAAGACAGATTTCTGTTGAAATCCAAAGGCCTACACTGAAGAGATAAGAGACCTCCTGTCACTGCAAGGTGGGCCACTGACTGCGTTTCACATGGTCCTACTAACACTGCTATTTGTAATTCTATTTTCTTCAAGATGATGAAGATGATGGTTCATTTAATGTTTTATGTTGAGAAGAAGATATAATTACATTTAGATATATGTGGATTTATGAGCTAAAAACAACATTTTAATAAGATATTATTAGGTTCTTAACTAGTTTGAAGTTTCTTTGAGGTTGAGCAGCTGCATGAGGCAGAAGAGCTTTAAAATGCATTTACTACACAATGCTAATGTTTTTTATATATTTAATATTTTTCATGGCAGTGAAGAAGTGTAACAAGCATCAGTGCAGAGTTTAAAATGTCAGTTTTGTGATAATGGTAAACAAACACACCATATTTGGTGAGTATAAATGAAAACTTACCTGCTACTTTGACAGGTGATGAATGAGAGAGCCATGTTTGTTGCAAACAAGGAAAGCTGCTGCTCAGCAGTCGTGGCAGGACTTTTGTTGGGCACGCCATGTGACCAATCACACGCCATAAAGACTTGGAGAGTTATGGGATAGAATGAACAGGGGCAGATGTAGCAGTACAGGGCAGGTTCAGCGCAACAATCTATTATAAATGCATCCAACATTATGTAGCATGTTCTCAATCCTTATAAATAAATGAAGCAATGGTCACATGAAGGATATTGATGATCTAAAAATGGTTGAAATTTAAGCTTCTCCAGCATTTTAATGCAAACAGAGCAGATCTCTGTTAAGTTTTGACAGAAATTTTCTTTATTTAAGCAACGACCTTCATAGAAGAGCATCAAAACATGTGAACATTTCCTCCATGTGAGAAGCTTTCACTACTCTACCTTTGCAGAGATTACACATGTTGTGTTCGAGCCACCCTGGTACCTTAAGTACAAACCCTAATCACATAGATATTGCTTCTCCTGGTTCTGGAAATCAAATTAGAAGAAACCTTAATGGCATCATATTTTAAATAATCAAGACTGGACTTTTAAATATGAACTATTGTCTCCTCAACACTGCACAGTAATGAACAAAGATAATAAAACTCAGTAATGGGTTTTGATTCCACTCTGGTACACAAAATATCGATTGTGCTTACAGAAACAGGAAAGATTTCAAAGTTATTGTCCCCCACCCTACAAGCCCTTCCACCTTTCAGCTCCCTCCTCCTCCTGGCGGCAGATGGTCAAGACACTCAGATGATGTTGCCCTGTGATTTACACCCTTGTTGAGAGATGCGATGAGAGTGCCTTTTAGTAACAAGTCTGGTTCACAGATGCTTTTCATGTGTTCCTTTCATCTTTTCTGCAGAGCAAAATATATTCCATTAGATTACCACAATTTCCATTAGATTACCATTAGATCACTGTGCATGTGGTTGTTTGCAGACACAGTCTATGTGGTATGAATAATGTTTTATAAGTTTTCTATTAGATTCAGTTCAGTTCTGCTGATCTGTGGGTGTTAAGTCTCAGCAAACTTAAACCTATTGTATGTAAGCATATGTACTTTCTGTCTCATTATTTCTTTTCAAGCAAACTGAAAAAACCCTAAAAGTCATTATGTTGGATCAGATCAGAATAATAATAGATGTTATTGGGTTTTCTCCCACACAGCATTTGTGCCACAGTTCCCTTGTAAATCACACAAAAAACAAATTTACAAACATATTCTTAATGTGGGATTGATTTTGTGATGCATCTGCAGATGCTTCACTCTTTTGCCATTATTCAGTGCAGATAATCATTTTTGAATACAAAAAAAGGGGGAAAAGGTGGTTTGACACACTTCTTTTTTTCCCCAGAAGCCAGAACATTAATGGTGGTTCTGGATAATTATTTTTAACAAATGACAGTCCCTTTCTTAATGCAGGGGCAGGAATTTTGCCACTAGATGTAGCTGAAGTACTCGGGTACCTGCAGCAGAGCTCAGGAAACATGCTGTGCTTGGTGACTGCTTCGTGCTGCTTTTCCTTCATAGTAACTCTGAAATGTGCTAAAGCCCAATGTCTTTGTCAATAGGAATTATTTAGCTTTTTTGTCTCGTTTGATTACTCAGTTTTAGGACTAATGGTTTAAAGATGTTGCACAATTGTATCTTTAAAGTGTTTTTTTTTTTTTTTACTACCCCCATAAAAATAATGCCTAACGTCCCAGCTTTTGTCTGTTATGCAAATGAACTGATAGACTCGGGTCATATGCAGCATAACTCCAAGCAACGCACCCTAACGTCTTCACTGCCCTGTGGCTGCCTCTTAGTCTTATGTCTGCATTATTCACTCTAGCAGGCTGCAGCAAGACAGTGGGGGTGGTGGTGGGCTGGAGGTTAGCACTGATTGTGCCATCTTTTCTCTTTTTCAAATCACCCGACTCTATTCTCCAAATGTAAAAATCACCAGGAGGGTGGGATAGAGACACTGACATTTGACCTGATTTTGCACAGATCTATGACCACTAGCTTGGTGCCTGGCTTTTACGCACCGCATATAACTTAAAGTGACACTTGCCTGAAGCTCCCTTGGAGGCGCAAAGCTTCGTTGGTACTCTGAAACCACATATGACAAGCGGGGTAAGGGAGCTTGCCAGGGCGAGGGGTGTTTGTCAGAGAGATAGCAATGAAAGGCAGTTGGAGAGGGGGCACCAACATTTCACTTTCAATTGCTCTCTATCTATTCTCATAAGTTGGTATGGTATGTTTGACTGTCTGTCTCTGTGGCTGTCGTGCTGTTTTCTTCACCTTAAGCAATGTCCTTGGATAGTTAACACTATGATAGTAAGTGGCACTATGAGAAACAAGGAGAAACAGAAAAAAGTGCACTTGGAAGAGGGATGCCATGGCCACAGAGGCTGCTGCAAAGATTTTATTGCTTCTTTCAATCGAATTGACTTGATGTCGCAAACACAAACCAAATCCATAGCAGACAAATGATAATATGCCATCTGATGGGGTTATTACTGGACTCATGTTGACTGACTGAGGATGTTTGCTGCAATCATTGTCACAGAACCTCTTTCAGTAGAGAGCAGTCATTGATGTTTATGTCAAATAAAGTAAAACATGATTTGTTACAAATGACCCTTCATTAAAAACCTTCCCAGAGATATTGCATCCAAATAGACTAGGACTGTAAGGTCTGTGGTTTTGTCCTTTTTTTTTTCCTTTTCAGTGTAGACTGCAGTGGCTAGCATGTCTGGCTATACAGATTAGCCAGCAGCAGGCTTTGCTTTTTATACCATCCTTCAAATCCACCATCGAATAATTCAAAAGACCTTTAATAAATTAACTATGACATGAGGACCATGTGCAACTGTAAAGTGATGTAACTGGTGTATTTTCAAAAAGACATTAAGCTTGCTTTAAATGGGACAGAGATATTTAGCTAAAGATTAAACAACTGTATACTGTACTATAAAGTAAGGAATAAAATTCAATCTGTATGCACTGAAGAACCAATAGCTATTTTTCAACATCAGCTTTATAAACACAAGTCAAAACTGTTTTAAGAATAGATAAGTTAGGTAAATTCAATCTGGCCGGTAAATCTTACTGGTCACAACAATCCACACCAAGCAATACAATCCCAATTCTAATAAAGTAAAAATAGTGTGTAAAATGTAAATTAAAAACAAAATACAATAATTTCCGAATTTTTAAATTTATACTCAACTAAATAAACAAAAAAGACATTAATAAATGTTCACACTGCTAAACTTTTGTGGTTTTTTAAATATTTATTAATTTATTATTTAAAGCCTGCGACATGTCCAGAATAAGCTAGATTCAACAAACAAGTTGGACTACCTATTTATATTTAAAATATTGAATGTGTTCTATTGATGAATTATGCCTAACCCAACCAAAAAATGATCATGTATTAACAAATTAAATGCATTTAAGACACTGGTGTGTATGCGTAGGTAAAGATGCAAAAAGGCAAGGCAAGTTTATTTATACAGCACCTTTCATGTACAGGACAATTCAAAGTGCTTTACATGGAAACAGT
>JBAMIG010000001.1:27618429-27632102 GCA_037177335.1 Kiunga ballochi
CATCCATCCATCCATCCATCCATCCATCCATCCATCCATCCATCCATCCATCCATTTTCTACCGCTTAGTCCCCTACGGGGTTGCTGGAGCCTATCCCAGCTGTCAACGGGCGAGAGGCGGGAAACACCCTGGACAGGTCGCCAGTCCATCACAATTCAATGGACGTGAATATCAAATAAGGCTAAAGCAGAGAAAATGTGAATATTATATTTAATTGAAAGATTGTTTTGTTTTTTTATTAGAGAGAAAAAACAACAGAACTGATTTGGTAGGATGTGCTGATTTACAATGCTGCTTATGAAAAGAAAAAAAAAAAGATTATTTGAGCTAAAAAGGCAGAGGTGGCAGTAAAACTACTGCTTCCAGGATGCTTGGTCCCCACAAGGCTTCTTTGTATGTGTTGCATTGCAGGTGGCCCCAGAGTATCGTTTGCTACCGAGATGGCCCAGTCCCATGTCATCATTACACATAAAGTAGAAAACAGTTAAATAAAATATTCATCACTTATATGGTGATTTTTCTCATCTCTGGATGACCAAATCACTTTAGCAGATCCTGCTTTTCACCCATTCACACACACATTCACTAGCATTAGCCAAGCCACCAGGAGCAACTGCAGACAGAGCGGGAACCAAACCCACAACCCTCCTATCAGAGGTCAGAGGTCACTACACCTGTGAAAAAATGTTTTCCTTTTGTTTTCATCATTTTTTTATATCTGTGCAAGGCAGCAGTACCCAGAAGCCCAGGCTTTGACAAAAAGTAGCATCATATTAACAAGGATACCACAGTAAAAGGGAGATTAGTGCAAACAGATGCTTAAATTCAAAAACATTTTTTTCCAATTACTACACATACTTTCAAACCAGATCATGAACTGAAATGTCTGCATGTATTAATGTATCTATTGTTATTTATTTATTATTTATTGTATTATGTTTGTCCTGACACAGAGATGTGAGCACTGTCGTGCAGGACCAGAAGAATAATTCCATCAACAGGTTGTGTGGTCCTTAAATAAATTAATCTAAATCTAAATATTTAAATAACTGTGGACAAAAAATTAAAAAAAAAAAAGAGTTATTTTTTAAACACACAAAAATGAAGTATTCCTATATTCCAAGATACAGTGTAGCATCTGATTTGCTGCATCTAAGAAAGGAAACCAGAAGCTCATTATGGACACGGTCTGCCTATGTTTCTTACAGTCAGCATGTAAAGTCATTTATTTTATTCATATAACACTTCTCGTGTTAAAAAGTGCTTTGCAATAATAATAATCATACGGACTAAAGAAACTTTGAAACCTTTTCTAAAAAACACAAATATAAAACTAAATTTGGGATTGATGTATTTTTAGACTGAATGAATGAAAAAAAATTTTGTCTGAAGCTTCACTGTGGAGGAGAGTTAATCCTAAAACCGTATTTATTAACAGCACAAAATAAGAAAATTGAAGTGATACAAGAGAAGCCAACAAGAACCACTTTAATGAAAAAAAAGTTCATGCTGATTTATATACTGTGGTTATTCAACAGCTCAGGGATCACAGTTCATCCTCAGGGAAATATGAACATCTGCATAAAACTATCATGGTAATCTATCCACTGGAATATGAACAAATTTCTCTGATAATCACTGACGTCAACCTTATGGTGGCACTAATAGAAAAGGGAGACAGTGTTGCAGCTCTTTCTTTTTTTCTATTAATTCATTGCTGTACCAAATAACTCTGAGCATATATTATTGATAAAATGTGAATTACAAACATAGATGGCTAATTAAAACAATCCACACAGAAGCAGTGGTGATGTTTCAGTACGCAGCAGAACTGGAACAACCAATAAACAGTTGCTTTAGCCAAGCAGATAAAAACAGATAAACAGATTATTCCTTCTGCTTCTATGATAGATGTTCCGTGTGCAACATTAAAATATACCGTAATCATCATTATTGTTAGTGCTTTATGTGGCTGCAAACAACATAACTATCTAACTATAAGTCAAGTAACATACTTTCTATGAAAAATCTCCTTTAAATTTTCCAGTATATGCAGGTCATGTGACACGATCCCACCGATACGAAACAGCAGGATCATCTTTCAGTAGGCGCGGGAAACCAATCACAGCGCTCAGTGACAATGTGATCCATTGAGGAGTCAGATTCCTGAGTCCAGTCAGAAGCTCCTTCAACTATAACAAAACTTTGTACTTTTACAGAGTTGACCCTTTTGTATCTGTCTGTGGACAAGGCGAAATGGCCGGTTTTCTGTCGCACATTCAGCTAAATTAGTGACTCAGTTGTGATAACACATCTTTTTATTTAATGTTATTGTATCAATATGTCCACTCAATGAACACGAGGATCTTTGGCAAGCTCCAATATTACTCACTAATTGTCTATTCTGGAAACGGACATTTTTATTTTTCTTCCTATAACCAACTACTTGGAAATGATGTCCCTTTATTGTCCCAAATGGAGCGCACCATAAGTTTCGAGAAGCCTGGAAACAAGTCATTTATCGATCTGTGCTTCTGAAAGGGAGTTTGAAGTTCTTCAAAACTAATTATTTATATTAAACATGTTTTGAAAACCATTGGGAACATATACAAAAGTATCATTTAAAAGATGCCAATTATGTGAAAGCCTGCAACACAGATAAAAAAATGTCTCCATTCAGTGCAGAAAGCATTAGAACATCTATTAGAATTAAACCAACATTTTTTAAATCTTCAAGGCTACACGTGCATTCATTTTGAGAAGTACAAAATCATCAGATTTATTCCAGCTTTGATGCTGCAGGGATACCGATCAGCTTAGCTTATACATTCCCACCTAAAAACAGGCAGAGTGAGAGGTTTGTATCCGCACACAACCTCTGCTCTACCGTTCCTCATTCAAGCAAAATCTGTCCAACACTGTGGAAACTGATACTTTTCCAACAGATCCATGAAAAAGAAACAAATGATGTAATTAATCCCACAAATGCACTAAAATATGTTTCTCAGAACAATGTAAGAGTTATGATTGGTAGTTGAATTCTTTCCGGTTCTGAAATATAGCTGCACAGTTTTGTTTAGGATAAGTTTAATTTGTCTGATGGACTCTGGGGAGGTCTTTACTTCAAGCGCATCTGCTGTCTAATTTGTTGCTGTTAAAGACAGATGTGAATGCAAACCTGAAGGTCAGATGTCACAACCCTCTCCGACAACAATATCCATCATTACTGGAGGAAATATTTGAAAATAATGTAGGTGGTTTTCAGATGCACATCATTTGTCTTCTTGGGAGATGACTGCAGGTGCTTTTAAATGATCAATTTCAAAGCCTTTAAACCCAAATTTAGTTTACGTTCATTTAGTATTTTTAAAAATGCTTCTGTATTGCAGTAATAGCAGTATGGATGAACGTGGTTATTCATTAAAACATATTTAATAAAAAGTCCCACAAAGGTTTTTTGAGGAATATTCTCCATGGGATGCTGAGAGAACCAATACTAAAGTGAAATCCCACAGAATTGTTGTGTGCATGGAAAGTGCATTCAAGACAAGCTAAAAGTGGAGGTTACAAAAGCAATTCAGAGCAAGCCGCTGCAGCTCTGAGCCACTCTCAGTTTGGGTGGTGGATTTCCTCCATTCTGATGATTCCACTGCAATGCAAGTTTTGTATTTCAGCTTTTTCCTCTCAGGACTGCTTTAAACCCTTTTTTCACCTCCAAATTTAACACACACAAACTTTTATTTATTAGATATTTCTATTTTAAAACATGGTTTTGTACAGCGCTTCGCTCAGCTCTTCTCATTTAATTTTGCTTAAATGTGATTAGATTTGAATATGTTGCTTTAGGAAAGGAGGATGTTAAAATAATAAAAACAAAGCAAATTTAACTTGAGCACAACAGGTCAGCAGAACCATGTGCAAACTATAAAAGCTGCTGAACCGCTAATGCAAGCAAGAATTTTAAGGCAGTTAGAGGATTTTCATGATTCAACACAATGTCAGCTTGAGGGGAACAGATAATTACAGAAATAGGACTGATAGAAACAATTATCATGATTACACATTAAAGGATGGTCCAATGAATAAATAAAATTGACCCCTTCAGGGGTCAATGTTTGGAACTATTATAAGCTGTGACACACTTTAAGGAAAAAATAAAAGGTAAAATTGTCAATACTGTACATTAAAAAAACAAAAATTAAGTAAATGTTACTTGAAAGAAAATACATTATCTGCCAAACAGAACAATAAAATTTTAACTTGTTGAGAATTTCCAAATCAAGCAAAAAAAAAAAAAGACTAAATAAGAATAATTATCTTCAGGATACAGAACTATTCTTTATTTTCCAAAAACAGTATATTACAGATACATGTTATAAAATTAAATACCACACATTCTACAGTCAATGAAGTGATTTTTTTATCTTACATATATAAATCTTTTGCAAACTAAAATCATTTCAGTTTTAGAAATCATGGTGCATCCAAAAGACACTCAGGTGTACTGGACAATGGAAGTTTTTTTTTTCTTTCCACAGAGACTTGAGATGTCCTTTTTCACAGCTAAATCCATTTTCATGAAGTGTGCGTTGGGATTGTGCATTGTGATGCAACAGCAGACTGGAGAAAACAATGCAGCCTATTGTCTAGCTCCTGCTTGTCCCATGTGAGCGTATTCATTCTTCAGGCCAGACTCATCCCATCTCTCCTCCACTGCTCGCCCCTGGGCCTCAAGCCACAGGAGCATAGAGGCTCGGAGCTTTACTGCACCTGATTCCTCATCATGCCCCTAAAGAATAGAGTCCTCCATTTGTCATTGGTAAACATGCAGAAGGTCTGGTGTGTGCCTCACATGGCAAAGAGGGAGGGGGAGAGACAAAGAGGACACAAATATCAGCATGTTTTCCAGAAATGTGCTCACACGCAAACCTCTGCAAAACCTTTTGATGCTCATACCTTGTTAAAAAAAAAGAAGACATTGAGGTTTTCAGTGATTCAGATTCTGTGTTTAGAAATTTATTGACCTCAATGTTTCAGTTACAAGATTCCCATGGCCAGAAGAATGAGAGGTGGTGTGATATTTATGGCTTGACTTAACCCAGAGTCATTAACAAGCCATTGACTGGTATCATAATTCATGCTTCTGGTGAAATCTCAGCCAGTGCATTAAGAAAAACAAAACCAAAATACATTTTAAATGCCCGTGCTGAAAGAAAGAGTGATGAATGGGACTGTTTCACACTCTGCGAAGGTGACAGTGAGTGGGGGGAGGAGAGGGTGAGAAAAGGAGACATCCTGATGAAATTACACCATGGATTGATTGATCTCTGTGGGTGCATGTTGCAATGGAAGGATGCAGTTAAAACTGATGCATCTAGATTAGTGTCAGGGGAGCCGCTGAAGGACAATGAAAGCCATCGCCAGGAGACGTGACCTTCTCAGCATATGAAGCCCACAGAGCACCAGACTGTGCTACATGGCAGTAAACCAAGAGCTGCAGGAGATTCTGGCACTGCCAGGAGACCAATAAATGAAATAAATAAATAATTTAAAAATAGAATAAAAAAGACAGACAGATGGGAATGCAACCAGAGATGTTTCCATTCACATCCTTACTAAGTCTACTGCTCTTTTATTACTGTGTGAATGAATGGATGAATGAATGGAGTCAGCAGGTAACATAAAGGTCAGAAATGCTGTATACACCAGGTATTATCAGATTAAGCAAGACAAAAGATGGATATAAAGTGACAAAACAAGAGATTAAACACAAATCAACCTCAGACCGACTTATACCGACTGGAAAGAGCTCAGAAAAGAAACAAGACACAAGAAAAGTGCAAATAAGTCAGTTAGGAGGCGTCCAAATCTCCCAAAGGTCCATTTAGTTTTCTGAGGGAATAAAATCCAGCATTCTGTGGGTTTTGTCTCCCAGTGTGTGTTAATTCGATCAGTACTTCCCACTTTCTTGGAGGAGTTTTTGCATCTTGATGTTGATGTGAAGGTATTAGATTTAGCAGTATTTTAGATTTTCAAAATTCAATGGCACCACGATTTGTACAATTTTACTGAATTAAAGGCGTGACAATGCTTTCACCCCTTGTAGTGCTATACATTGTTTTTGCTGCTATATGTAATATTCATTTTT
Organism: Kiunga ballochi; assembly: GCA_037177335.1. NCBI lineage: Eukaryota > Metazoa > Chordata > Actinopteri > Atheriniformes > Pseudomugilidae > Kiunga > Kiunga ballochi. Next base: position 27,624,579 of record JBAMIG010000001.1, read on the forward strand.
AAGAAATGTTTAAATATGTATTTACTGTGCAACACTTTGGTCAGTATTGTTGTTTTGAAAGTCATTCATACATTAAGTGGTACAGTATAATAGTGGCGGTGTCTTGGTGAGAAATTCATCTTGCATTATCTGGCTGATGCTTCATAAATATATCTGCACTCAGGCGAAACTCCTAAAAACTTTATTCAAAGCAAAAGGTGGGTTGTCCTACTGACAAAAGGTGGAGGAGCATTTTGACCATATCAACAGCAAAATATTTATACATACCTGTACATAAAAACTAACGTATGCAAGTGATGAAAGGAAAATAATTATAGATATAGAAAATACTAGAAAGACTTGACTGATGTGATGTGACAGACATAATCTATCCAAGGTCTGATTTGTGCTGACAATCCTCTGCTTCATGGAAAATAGCAGCTGATCACAATACCCCTGCCTGTGGGGGCACTGTGTACAAGTATTACATAGAAAGAAATTGTTTGGCTACAACAGAAGAAGAAAAATTAAATTTGAATTTGTTTTAACAATTACATAAAATAAGGATTTATTTACATGTTCCTGCATTGCAGAAAACTAACCAGCATTCCCAGGACAATGGTTTGTAGAGGGGGGATTCTATCAGAACAGGAATTCACACTTCAATTTTATTCTTATTATTTGATGTTAATGCTTTGGTTTGTTTTATTAAATATTTCACGTTCTTTGCACAAAAATGTAATCATTTAATTCAGAAATTTCAAGGTTATACAAAGGAAAAAAGCAAAGACTACGACTTTTCCTTTAAACAGAAAAAGTGTTTTTAGAAAGTATTTAAGATTGCTGTTAATTATAGAATGATGACATAATACACAGTAAATAGTATAGAGTATACCTTTATTATCTGCCAAAGTGACAATATTTCTAAAGCAGTGGGCGAAATGGCTCAGGCAGGTTGATTTGTAATAGAATTTATTAAATTCACTTAAAATGTTGCTCTACCAAAAATTAGAGTTAGTTGAAGGGTTATTTTAGTAAAAAATACAGAGATAAAAACGTTTTATACAATCCATGCAAACCTGTAACCTCACACAATTCAACTTTATGCTTTAAAATGGGTTGAGTGATGCTTTTAGTTTTTGAAAGGCACCTAGGATTCATTCAGGCATAATGGTCAAATACAATGGTCCAAACGCCACAATGCTATGGCAAAATGCAAAATAACTGTGTTGGTTCATAAACAAATGTGTTGCAGTTTCCCTACACAGTTAGGGTGAGAAACATATACTGCATATTGTCACATTGCAAGGTTTTGGTTTCTGTCGCTTCACTTTGTGCTGAAAAGATTCATGAAGACTTATTATTTTGAAGCCTGGACAGTGAAGCTAAAAGGCACAGTTTATCCTGTCCAGTGCGAAATCCTCTCCAAAACTAAAGCCCTTGGGGATCTCCTGCTTCGTTTGTTCCACAGCATACTCAGACTAACATCATATTGGAGACTTTTTTTTGGCCAATCCAGTCCGCTTTAGTTGCACTAAGATGGTTGAATCTCTCTTGTTTTAACAATAGAAATCATCTAATCACATTGCTGTTGTGGTTTTGCGGTTGAATGCTATTTTTATTATAGGTATTTACTATTCCTAAACTGTTTACTGTCGTATCCATTTAGCACCTCATAAATCGGTAACTAATTAAAGAGGTAATGACAGTCATATATTCTGAGTTTTATCAGTGTAATCAGATAATTCCACACTTTGTTAAATTGTTTGGATTGTTTTGTGTTACAAAGCCATGAACAAGATGTACATGTTGTCGCTGTATGCTACTATTTTCTGTGTGTGGGAGTGTATAACTGTGATAATAAACTGTAAACATGTTGCTGCATACGGACACACCTGCACCTCATCACATATGTGATTGCAGTCACTGTTAGTTCCTCCCACTCCACTGAGTATTACACCAGATACCTGTGTAGGGAGATGGACAGTACAGGAAGGTCTGGGTTTGCTGTTTTATCAGCCAGTGTTTTATCAGTTTGGCATACCTTTATTTAATGTGCATGCAGTCTACTGAATGTGACAAAACCATGCACATTAAACACGTGACAGTAAGCCAGCACTATAGATTTCTGCAATGTGATTTTGAGGCTTGGGTTCGACATAATTCAGATACTGTTTTGACAAAGAAGCCAAAACCGATGGATAAACCTTTAAATGAGAATTATGGCATTATGGTGAAGTAAGCTAAACTGACTGAACATTGGACTCACGTTTCTCCTTGGGGTTGACCTCTCTGGCATCATGGCAGCTGATGTCCATGATGTCCACAGCGGACTTCATTGTGTTGACGCTCACTATTCCCTTATGGGAAGAAAATCAGTCATTTCTCTTCACTTGTGTGTGAGAATGTTTTTGGATGAACATAGCTGCACTGAGTCTATTCTTCCCTGTTTTTGAGGTGATCCCACCTGGAAGCAGCAACAGTGGCAGCATGACTGCTCATTGTTTTTTTTTTTGTTTGTTTCTTTCTTTTTTAAGTTAGTGACTCATTGAAAGCCAGACTGGCTTTAAATTTGCCAGCAGGATGGACTGGACACTGATTTTACAATATTCCCCATCAGCAGCAGGCTGTGTGGTCTTGGCAATGAATCTACTGATCAGATTGCACTGCATTGAACTTCCTGCTGGGTGTGTTTTCCAGGAGAGGATCATGGTGCCGGTGTTTCACACTTACCAGACTGTCTAGTACCCCAAACTTGGGTGCTGTTTGAACTAAAACAGAATTTAGTTGGACTTTTTAAAAGTTACAATAGCAAAGTGTAGGTGTGGCCACAAATATTTCCCATTTCCAGTGTGAATATAAAAAGCGGCAATTTGAAAAATTGGAGGTGTCATTGCAGTTCGCACAAAACAGCGTCACACTTGTATGTTGTGATCTTCAGTTCTCTGCTTACTCACTAGTCCAGCGTTGAGTTCATGAACTCTCATGTGATTCGCCTCCTCCAACCTTACCTATAAAAAGCTGCAGCAGCAAGAAAGGATGCCACATATTTTCTAAATGAAATGGTGGAGAAGAGAATAAAACCTTCATGTGGGGCTGACATTACATCTATAGAAACAAGAGCTATTGGTAAAGAAGTGATTAGATAATAAAGGATGAATGTCGGCCTTGTATTATCAGAGCAATGCCAGAACTAAAGAGGCTCCGGTTTGACTTGGAGCTAGCTCTTATTCTACTGCAAGTACCAACATAAAAGCTACTTTGACATGTTCCAGAAGTGGTGATAATGTTTCTTTTCAGTGTATTTGCAGAAAGACAAGTGGAAGAGTTAATTTGTTTGGCTCCGCACAAGAGCAAACCTTTATGTGATGCAATTTTACTTTTCCCCCCTTTAAAGTAACTGAACAGTAAGGTGAGAAAAACATGTCAAATGTAATGTAATTTTGGCATAACCTTTACATTTTTTGTGATTTTCAACCTACAAGTATGAGTCAGAGCTAAGTTGTCTTGTAAGGAAGCGTGAATAGGAGGCAAATGAGAAAAGAAAAAGGCAGAACAGAAATCTGTGTTATGGTTTGGTGCTTTTTGTGTCGTACTTCATTACTTCATTGGCTCATTAATTGCTGTTTGCGCAGATTAATTAGTTTGTGTTTTGCTCCTTTTTGTTAGTTGTCATTGCTCTGTGTTTATGATCTTCATTTCTGGAATTAAAAGTCAAGGATTCTGCATTTCAGCTGCCTGCAATCGGGTCTTCACCTCCGTAACACCATAAATCCGTAATGCTCAAGCCCGCATGCTCAAGCAAGTGTTAAGCATGTGACTTATGGATTAATAAGTTATCATTTACGCAGGCATATTTCTTAATTAATTTATTGACAGACAAAGACTTTGGCAGACATATGGACCAAGGGGAGGAGGATCATATTTCTGATCCAGCATCATATCTCTAAGTGAGATACAGCAGCAACACAGAGCTCACACATAAACTAACTGAAGAGCCAGACTGGCGGATCTTCATTTTTCTCATGCAGCATCGCGAGTCGTGTGAACCAGTTGGATTTGTGATCACGTCTCTGGCTGCTGATGACTTTCCCCTCTCATGTCAGGAATATGAAGCCATCAGCGAGCCACTAAATGATCATGGACCATTCAATTCAGCAACAACATAACTTTCTTTGAGATGATGTCAAATGATGTCAAATTGACTCTGTTTACAAATGATGGAGCACCATCTGGTACAAAATGGATAATTCAACATTAATTAAACTAACACCATTGCATCACCTTTCACACACAAAGTGTGTAGAAAATACACCAACTGTACTCTGTTTAACGCAACATCTGCACAAGACGCAAACACAACCCCCCCACCCACGCATACATCCACCCCAATGCTGCTACCACGCATTTTATTAACGTAATAACACTTTAAGGACCAGGATAGACATATTTATTATATTTATATTTTTTATCCTGTTAAGGTTACTAAAAATACACAGCAGTCTCAGTGATCCTTGTGGTTTTAAAAAGGTTACATTTCACCATTATTATGTTTCTTAAACAAATGTTATCATTTATATGGAGACAGAATGAGGAATTTTTTTGTCCTCGGTATAAATACTGGGTCTAAAATGAGATGTGTTGATAGATGGCCGATACAGTATTTATTTTTGCTCTGGTGTGAATAAAAAGGTTGTCTGTTTAGTCTAAATGAAAAATGATGAGTTAACTTGCAGTTAAATATTTATTTTATTGTTAATCCTAAAATAGCTTTGTACATGTACCATATGTTTGAGGATGAGCCAGTGTGCAGCCAACAGATGCACAGTTACTTTTACTTGTAATTTATTAGTTTTGTTTGCAGCATTTTGATTTAACTTTTGATAACAAATACTTTTTTCTGCATAAACAGCATGAAGTAATCTTTCAAGCTGAGAATGAAACACCGACAAAGTGGAAAAATGAACGTGATCAATGCAGTGTGACTATGGTATAAGCCTCAAAAATAATTAGACTTTCCCACCATGCAGCCCCGAAGCAGACCCTAGATGTATGTAGCTTGTTTTGGGCGAGTATCTTTTACTATTCACTAGCTCCATTACACCACAGGCAAGGATTTCCTAGACATCAGATAACATAGCCGCTTGTGTAGCAACAAGGCCAACCCCTGGTTGCTTTGAAAGTGTAATATTTATTAATGCATTGGTCTGACTGCTGTGAAATGCTCTCAAGTCATGTGGTTGTGTGTGCTTAGGGAAGAGTGGTGATTAGTGAGACTGCAGACAATGTGCTGATTCAGTGCTTTGTAAATTGTGTTTCTGTGCCTCATAGTGAAAACCATAGCTACTTTTCTTCTCGCTGCGATACCAAGTGGCTTACACAGTTGGGGCAGCCAATTAGTTTCAGTAAAAGTGGTTGATAAAAGCCACAAATGCAGCATGACTAATTATGTGTTTTGGTATTATTATGCCCCTGCATGTATTGCACTGATGTGCAGTGTAATCATACTTCATCATTTGCTAAGTATCCCTTTTGGTGACTATCAGTAGTTAGCCAATTTCAAATTCATCTGAGTGAAGGAATGTTATCAAAAATCTCTTAGAAGTTCACTGAATGTCAATATCTTCCTAGTGATCCTTTCATCTTCTGTATCTCAACAATTCTAAAAATAAAGTAAGAGAAATATAAGCTATTGGAGAACCCTTAGCTTATAATCAAAGAAGCTGCTCTGAGAAAAGTCCTATGACAAAAGGTAAGGGCCTCCAGACTATCCAGCCTTTCCTTAATTCTTTCTTATTTGCTGTGTTTGAAGCCTGATATTTGGCATACACCTGATAATCTCTCGCTCAACATTAGCTGAGGTTTTTAGAGTGTTCTCTCCGCCCTCATCTCACTTCCCTTGAACATTTCTTTGCTCATTTTCACTGAGATCCCAGGGCTGATGTCTAGCACTGATAAAGCCTGATCTGCAGTAATTACACAGTGTAGAATTGGATGTGTCTCTGGGTGTAAACTGGGATTTCCACTTAGGCTCGTCCCTCATGCTGTGCCTTTCCCGATGATGAGACTCATTACAATGACTTGTGCAGATCCCCCTCGTCCCACACAGCACTGCAACTTCAAGTTTCCTTCACATGTCAGGGGGGGGTTGATCCATCAGTGCAAACCGCTCTCTTGGTTAAAAAAAACTTACCTTGTGTAACTATTAAAAAGACGATTTGACAAACCAATGCTAACACAATGCTAACTGAGCTTACTACTCTTCCCTCATCTTAGTTTTAGTAGAGTTCGTGTATTCCAGGCCCGATGTTGCTTCCGTGTCCTGTCCGCTTTTCTCCCCAACTGCTCTAGACAGACGAATGCCTTTTCAGAGTCTGACTCACTTAAAAGTTTCATCCTATTAAAAACGAAATTTTCCTTTTCCTTGCCACCAAGTGCAGGAACATGATGATTAAACAAAAATGAGCTAATTCAATCTATTAGTTTCCTTAGCAGGGCTACTTTTCATGAAGCAACATTACTCATTCATCTTGAATGCTCATCTTTTCCAGTAAAGGTCACATGGGGTTGGAATCTATCCCTGCTGCCTTTGGGCAAGAGGCAGGGTGTACCCCAGACAGGTTTTCTTACACACTTACTCCCCGGGGCAAGATAGAAACACCACTTAACCTAACATTCATGTTTTTGCACTGAAGGGGGAAGCAGGAGTATGCAGAGAAAAACCAGGGATGCAAATTCAAACATGGGAAGACTCTGGCTGCTCTTGCTGTGTAGTGAAGAATCACATCACTGGAAAGCCTGGAAAGAAAAACTTTAAAAAAAAACCTGCAGAGGAAGAAACTCACAAAGAGATGCATTTGACTGAGGGAAGAGAAAAATTAGTGGGACTGCAAAGAAAAAGTTCTTGTTTAAGAGAAGAGCATAGACAGCTGATGCCCAGACTCATGCTCACACACCATCTCTTTTCAATACAGCAATTTTAAATGTGGTTCACGTTTTTGGAAAGGTAGATTTTTGTTTGTTTGTCTTTTTTTCTTGGTTATTTAAAAAATTGGAACATTTTTACTGTAAAACAGCTTCAGCCTAACACCAAACACGAGGAAAAGTTATGAAACATCCCAAAGCCAGCCTCATTTACAGCAGCAACACCACACTCCACGTCTAATTGGGCTCTGAAATATCATCTGACATCCACTGCACTGCTCCAAAGTCATTATAATCGGAAAGGCAGGAGAAACTTTTAAGCTGACGCTCCAGTAGGGGAAGTATTCACACCAACTGTGTCAATCTTTTACCACTTGTGATGCTGGGACCTTTTTCTCTCTTTTGTACTGAACAATTATTTGTACTCAAATTATACATTAATGTTCCCTTCCTAATACCCAGCACCAGCCTGTCCACCTCTGACAGCAGGCAGCAGGTTTTCTGACTATTGCTTAAACAGGTTAGTAGATCCTGATGGGGCGGCTGTGGCGCATGTAGTAGAGCGGGTCAATTCGTAACCAGTGAGTTAGTGGTTCAAGTCCCGGCTCTGGTGTCCACATG
>JBAMIG010000001.1:27726172-27739611 GCA_037177335.1 Kiunga ballochi
ATACATTCACTCTTATTTTGTATTTTAAATACGTAACGGCGTTACATGTAATCCGTTACCTCCCAACCCTGGTGATAAATAACTATTTTATAGTGTAAAATAGAGTGGAAACTTTCCCAACAAGTCTCGGTGGTGCTTTAATTGAATTATGGCAACTGAGAGGGCATGTAAACATAACTGTTCAGAGTGATGTCAGCCCTTTTGGTGAGGCAAAGACACATACAGATGTTCTGTTTTCATTATAGTTGTGACGTAAAAATTAAAAGGAAGACTTTGGAGTGGCAACATATTGTTGCTGTGGTAAATGGTGACAGCATGATGAGGACTTCTGTTCCAGAAATACAAAAAAAACAGTGGTTGGATCTCAAGGTGGAGATGGAGATGCCAATGGCTTGCTCCATAATAACACATATGAGCGTGAACCACATCAAAGCACAGTTCCTCTGCGCTCTGAGGGTTGGTAAACGGCGTGAGGACACAGAAAGTTATGCCATTAAAATTACAAATTGCATTTAGAAAATTTCTTCAATGTATCTTTATCTACCTTGGAGCTATCCATCACGTGAGGCTTCTACCTGCAGTTTGTTCTCCACAATGCTGTGTGGCAGGATGAATGAATGGACCCAGACCACCCTGCAGTTACATTTATTAGGTCACTGGATCCAACACTGGACCCAGATCAGTACATAGATGTGAGAGCACAGCTATCAGAATATAAATCTGCTTATCAGCTAGTCGTGTGGTCCTTAAACTATCTCCCGTCCTGATTCTGTAATATTCACATGATTACTCAGTAATCACAGTTAATGTACCAATAAGCAACATTGTGATCAGTATGATCAAACTAAGCTCTGATGCTTAAATGCACCTTTTATAGAATAAATACCTCAGTTTTAAAACATGTCTATATTCAGCCATGCTTCCATGTTTTTGTTTAATGAAACAAAGTCTGATGTGAATGATGACAAACATGCTTATATGTATTGTCATTCACTTTGTCACAAAATTTTCCTCTCTAAAGTGTTACTACGCAATGTCCAAAGTTAGATTAAAGATTCACACTTTTCTCAGACAAGTTTATTTTTATAAATCTCAATCTTTGCAAAGGAAAGGAAGCTTTATAAAACAGGCCCCAAAGCTGGAAACCCCTGCTTTACAGTTTTATCCCTTAAGCCCAAACTCTTTCAATTTTTAAAATATTTTCTGTAATTTCTTTGAATAAGCTTAATGTAATTTTATCTGCATTTTTAAAATTTATTTAATTTTCTTAAATTAGAATTTGATTATCAGCTTTTAAGACCACAGAGAAAAGAATTATTACAGGAAGACCAATATATATACTGACACATTTTCAGCTATGAGATCACTGTGATGTCTGTTGACACATCATCACCATGTCTAAACCAGGAAACAAACTGTTATCGTTAAAATGAAAACCAGCAGGGCTTATCTGCTTTCTGTTTTTAATTACATGGTTTTGTAGTTGCATTTCTGCCATAAACTAAAGTAGTATAAAAAAAATTAAAATACCAGTGATGTTCCTCTATTTATCAGATATCTTCCATCTCACACCAGTTCTCGTGTGTCATCCATACAGTTAAAACTCTTTGTTTATACTGCATCTTGTTTTTACTGAATTTTTTCTATGAAAGAAGAACGTGGTGGTTTTTAAATGGCAAAAGCTCACAGCAACATTTTTGTTGCCCTGAGGTGAATACAGCATGTGATTGAAAGACTGTGATTTCTCTTAAGAGGACTGAAGGGTGTACTATTGTAAATCCATACTAAGCTATGAGCTGATTGAGTCCAAAAATGACAAAGTAAAACACAAGGGTCGGATTTAATTGATTTTTCTAAGACAATTTGCTGAACAAAATTTAAACCGCCTAACCAAGCAAGCTTGATGAGAGATAGGAAAACAAACAACATTTACTCTGATCAAGGCTAGGGGATGAAATCGCTTCTATTACCTTAAATTACAAACAATCACTTTGTTTGAGAGAAGCTTATAATTTACATGATGTGTTAGATATTTACATACAAAGTGGGGAAACAAAGTACCTTATCTGTCCTGGAAAACCTTTAATGACAAAGCACCATAGCTAAAAACAAAGTGAAACCCAGTATTGTGGTGCTTTAAGAGTGCCTGATGTGAATCATAATGTCTGTTCCCCTTCTATATTTAAATTCATATATTTGAAGCCTTGCTGCATGCCCCTCTGCAACATCTCTTTGACAGACACCTGAAAAAGCTGTATCTGTAAGCGGGCATCCATGGGAATAAGCTTTGAAGCGATTACATTTGATAGCAATCTTCAATGGGACCTTGAATGACAGCTATGCATCTGTTTGGAGACAAATGCAAAACAAAATGCTGCCACTCAACTATTGCTTTCACTTTCTCTCTGTCTATAGGTATCAACCAGAAAATTTCAACCTGAAAACTGTGGAACAGAAACGCATCTCTAAACGCCTGGGCTGTCGCTCAATGCCCAGTAGACAGAGTGTGAATTAAGAAACATTACACAGTCACACATCCACATCCAGCCGTTTGCGCCTGACAGAAAGATTGTGGCCCTCTTAAAAAAAGAAGAACATAATAGTTCAGAGGCAAAATAGTTGTTGACTATGACCAAATGTCACATACAGCTTTATCAGATGACACATTACCCAGACATCCATGGCTGAAATAGTCTCATTCATGTCAAGCACTGTTAAATCTTGGTGTTTTATATGTTCTGAACCAGGACCTATGATGCATGGAGACACAATTGTTTCAGTTTGTCATCCATTCCTCCCGACTGTCAAAAAAAAACAACAACACCCAACTACGAGTGATATGTCTTTGATACCCTTCATTTATTCTGTCTCTGGATGCTGAATGTCAAAAAAGGCCAAGATGGTAGCATTGCCAAATATGTCCCAAATGAATAATACACCGGCCAGAATGAGAGCTCCCTGGAGAGTATCTTTGCCGAAGGCGTTAAATCAATGGGCCTGCGCCAGCCTCCCAGCAGCCTCCGTGCAGGAACACACAGTAGGGGGACCAGTGGCATCAGCTAACTTGGCAGCTCAAAGGGCCTCTGACCATGAGCCAGCAGGCTCCTCAGGGAACTAGCATCACCTCTTGGGCAACTACAGTAACTGAGGGAAGAGTGAAACTAAGCAAGGGAAGAATTCCAATGAAGCATGTGAGAGGCAGACAAAGCAAGGAGGTGGGAAGTAGAGGGGGAGGGGGGTTAACTGGAAAATACTGTCTCTTTGAAAGAAACACCACCTGATCACGGGGAAATCTCTCTCCTTGTTTGTTTCTGCGTTGGAGAGAAGAAGACGTCCTGGGGGTGTTTTTTTGTGTGTGTGTGTGTGTGTGTGTGTGTGTGTGTGTGTGTGTGTGTGTGTGTGTGTATGTATAAGTAGACATGAAATGCTGTTTTTTTGTCACAGAAAAACAAAGAGACAAGATAAACCTTTTCAAGTTCATCTCGAGTCCCTTATATCCTCTTGCCTCCGCATCTCACAGCTCTCAGTGCCAATTAATGTGTGCGGCCCTTAAAAGTAATCTCTATCATTTAAATGAATCTAAAACCCCTCAGCAGAATGCAGGGAGCCCCACATCAACTCACCAGCTGCCACTTTTAAAGTCCCTGATCGTTAGAGTTAGGCTCTAGTGGCTAGTTGGGATATTGATGTGGTGCCGTCTGCCAGTGCGCCTCTATCCGCTGGCCTCTAGCCAGACTTTAGCAAAGACATTAGCGGGAAAAGTCACAAGCCACCGGCAGGTCTGTTACTATCTGTTCAAACAATAAGACAAGGCAGCCATTTTCAGGGGTTTACACTCTGAGCAGTGTTTGTATACATCAACACCCATCCAGGCAATGTGCTACATCTCACAAACACACACCTGCACCAACAGCCGTAACCTGCAGACACGTTAGTCATCTCCTCATGCTAATTTGTCTCTCATCTGCATTATGCAGGAGCTTTACCTCCATGTCAAACAAAGGCAAATATTTAGAACACAAATAGCACACGATTGGCCCAATGAGGGATGAAAATAAGGCTGCATTATTACTCATGGCTGGTGGTGGCATAGGACGGAGATCTCATGGAGTAACAAAGTCTGTTTAACTCTAAACAGATGTTTATTAGTTTCCATTTGTTAAATTATAACTCTTTTTTTAATTGGCAGCAACTATGAAGATGAACCCAATCAGAGAACTAAACCTGGGGAAAAGCTACTATGAGCTGTCTTGTAATGTTGTAGAGTAAGGGTTATGGGTTCATCTCATTCTTTGGCCAGTTGTTCTGGCTAAAAACACATCAGCATCAGAACATGCAGACTAGCTAATTACCAGACTAGCCTGAAAAAAGCAACTCTACATTACAAAACTATTGAGACACTTCTAAATCACTGAAAGTAGGTGTTCCGAACAAGGTAATTACAGACATGAAGGAGCAAGTTGGATGAGGAGTGGATCGATCGGCATAGTCTTTGAGATGAACAGCCAACATGTCCTTCTGAGCTCATATCATGGCCTGAGGAAATTTGGCATAATGTAAGAAAAGTCCCATAAACACAGGATTTAAGAGTTCAGGATGTAAAAATCATACTGCAGGTTTATCCAAAGGAGGTAAGATCCATTGCTCTGAAGGTTTTGGATGTGTCCTGCTGCAACACACCTGATTCAGATTGTTGGGACAACCTGCTTGAACAATGGTTGCTGAGAGCCATTGGGTGTGTTGTGGTGTTGGAACATGAAGACATCTATCCAGGACCTGCAACCTTGTTGCCCTTTAGGATCCGAGCTGTATACTGCTGTTCTGTACAAGATGTCGCAAATATTGAAATGTGTGCATACACATGTACCTTTTGAATGATTGCATGCCTTTGTTATACCATGAATAACTGACGGTTACTAAAAGGGAGAATTGTTTTTTTTTGTCTGTGCATTACATTGAATGCAACATCATAGAAGAAAACAAAACCATTTGTCATTTGGTCATGAAAACTTTGGAAAATTTGACCATTGATCTATGTCAGAGAAATTCTCCATAAACACCCACATTCAGATAAAATTGTTGCAGAGGGAGCATTGGGATGAATAAAGTATTTTATATTCTGGTCATTTTGGCCTGTAAAATAATCTCAAATGCATTTATACACATTTTCATCAGAATGACTGTTAAAAAAAGGTCATAGATTTTCAAAGACTTATGCATTTATCTTTAGATGATGTTGTCAAATACACTGTTGAGTTTCCTTGTTGAGTTTCCTTGTGGATTTTTCAGGGTTTGCTGCAGTTTTAAGTATTATTTTCATTATAAAAGGCCTCCTGTATATATTTGCAACTCCGTATTTTATAGCAGTACAATACTAAATCACTTGCAGCTGCTTTTAATATTCAGACATAGACAAGAAGTAGCTGCTGTCATCAGCACAAATATATATATATATATATAGAGAGAGATAGATAGATAGATGGATAGATGGATAGATATGAATGCGCCATGCCTTCTAAATGTAGTATAGTTTCTTATCACTTAGTAAATTATGTCACCAATTAGAAAATGATTTCACTTTATTTACAGCAGACCTGACTGCTATGTCTCTATATGAGGTGTATCTGGACTACTAAAGTATTTTATTACCAAATCATGAGATGTCATTGGGAATCTGCATCATCTCATGGCCCTTGCAGCAGCCCTATAGTTTGATGAATAAGTATAAATTGAATAGTACCTCCAGTACTTAGCATATTACAAGTTGTAGGGGGTTGGCAGTTAGAAGCTTTTGTTTTAAGTGCAACACTATAAACACACTACATTGGAAATGGTTGGTAAATATGTGTCTTCCTAAAGCTTATGAACCGTACAGTATGGGGAGATCATCAAATATCCAAAATGGACCACTGTATCTCAGTTTACATAGGTGGTGGTGAACAAATACACTTTCAAAGGAGTATTTCTGGATACATGAATTAATCCTTCGACCCCCCACCCCCACTCCCCAGCACTTTAGGACCACATTTTTCTTTTACAAAGTGTTTATGTGTCCTTCTGTGTACAACCATGGAGTGTGTGTTTGCCATATGTGTTGCTATTTTAAATGCTATAAAACCCAGCATAGGAAAAGTACTGTAACTAGGATTGATTTACAAGGTGAGCTTTAATCAATCCTTGCTTTTTAAGGTCCATGCTACCACAAAGGTAATTTCACTTTGTTGAACATAGCAAAAATCACATATTGAATAAGAAAGACTTGTTTAGAAACACATTTAAAAGGAAGGAACACAGGACAAGTAATGTGTTGGGGCAATAATGGAGTAAATGAGGCTCCTAAATATATCATATAGCTGTTTTATTAACTATATAAACATTGAAAACTAGCTTCTCATAATGTCTGCAGGGGGTAAAAGAAATAGTCAGAGAAAATAGTGTTACAAAGGGAAATATTTTAGTCTTGCATTAAAGTATAAACCACATTTAGAGGAGAAAATAGGAATATTATTAATGCAAAAATAGATAAGGGATAATGCCATGGTTAGTTATAAAAGATATAAACAATATATCAATGATTAATACATTGGTGTTTTTTTTTTTAATTTACCATTAAAATTGGAATTTTCTCACAAGAAGCGTTGAGCAGACTATTTAATATCTGTGGCTGTGATACACAGTTGCTCACAGAACCTGCAGGTCGGTTGACTGTCACAGTTATATTAGGCCTAATCAGCCAGGGAAGTGAGATGGTTGCTTTTTTCTTTTTTTGTAACGTGTCTTGTCCAGCATCAAAGCAGGCAGAACGATAGTCTGGCTGCACTGAATACTTGTTGCTGGACCGACTGGAAAAGACAGAAAAAGAGAGAGAGAGAAAAAACACAAACCAAACAGAAGAAAGACAGACACCACAAAAGGAGAAACTACAATCCAACCAGATACCATTCCATCTGCTACACCTGTATATAAAACAAAAGAGAAGTGAACAAGCGTCATATCTGAATAAGGAAGAGTATTAAAAGCAAAAACACACACGCTGACCGGCACAATGAAACATAGCAAAAGAGAAAACTAACTCAGACCTGGAGTATTCTCAAAATAAGGAAATATGACTCTTCATGAATAAACCTAAAGAGCAGCTCAGTGTGTCGTCATGCGGAATGTGCGGGGTGAAAAGTGCTCACAGAAATGTGATCATGCTAAGACGACCCCCACTACCCAAAGGTCAGAGGCAGGACAGGACCCCGAGACCAGGGCAAATGGCGGTTAGAACTGATCAAGGATCCCAGCCACTTCACAAACCCAGCATCCACCCAGGAAGCGGCAAAGGGAGGCCCCAGCCAGAGCCCCCCACAGTCAGGGGGAACGGGCCCCAGGGCAAGCAGAGCACCGGCCCAGGGCCCCGAGTGCCCAAAGGAAGACCCCCCACCCTCCACCCCACTCCATTGGCAGAGAAGCCAACCAGCGCCAGCGTCCCCAGACCACTACTCCTCGGCGGCCAGCCCACACCCCGGTGCACCAGATAAACGCCCCGGGAGTCACCCCCATCCACATATTCACCCACACACACAATCATCTATACAAACCACACCACCCCTCCCCCTGCACACACACACCCTCAAATACACATGCCCTACCATCCACACGTACCTTACCACCCATCTCCCCACACCGACACACACATATACCCAAACGTCCCAACATAACTACCTACCTCCCCAAACACATACGTATGCACACACGCACCCAGTCATCTCCACCCACCCCTCTCCCCACACAAATACGCACCCCACATCCTTCTACCCACACTTTATGCCCAAACCTCTCCAATCATCCATACAAACTGCATCACACCACCCCTCCCCCTACACACACACAAATACACATGCTCAACCATCCACATGCACCCCACTACCCACCTCTCCACACACTTGCACCCATATACCCCACTGTACTCCATCTCACCAACCCTTACCCCACATCCACACACTCTTACCCAGGCATTCACGCACTGCCTTCTCCCCTTCCCTCCTCTCCCCCAGTGGGCAAGGGGGGACAGGGGTGCCCCACCACCACCCACATGAGGTGAGATGGTTACTTAATGTTATGTTTAGCAATACAATACAATATCATTTCAGAGGCCAAGTGCACCTGCAGCTTTGTTGGCGGCAGCTCTAAAAACCAACCTGTCACCACTGACCATGGATATTTCATACCCACTTGTGATCCTAACTCCTGAACCGTACAACATAGCCTATAAACCATTTAAAAAACCACCAGAAAACGGTCAAACAGACCTCTTCACCTGTTTAGTTGTCATTATGGTAGACCGCAGGACCCAGCACTAACATCCAATCCCAAGCAAGATTCAGAAGTGCATTATACATTAATCAACTTTTTAACATATTTGTAATGGGAGCTTCAGCACGTAACTCTTGAAGCATTTGTGCATCTAGATTGCACCAAGATTAATTAGAGTACATTGTTATTTCTTTATGTACAGTAATTCTGCTAAATGATAGATACAGTTGTTATTAACATAACTTCAACCTACATCTTTTTTTTTTAAATTGGCACATTACTAAAGGCACCTGCCTTTCACTGTGAGGTAACCTTCTGTACAGGCTACACTCTCAGGTTACCTCCACTGTGAGAAACAAAGACTTTTAAAATAAGTTAGAACTGTATAGAAGATTTTTATATAAATGCACTGACCAAATCTATCAACAATGTGTTTTAACCTCTGTCAAGCAATTTTGACTCTTTTTTTTGTCCACCAACAAAGCAGCCAGTGTGTTAATCTATAAAAACTCTGGTTCATTGCCTGGATAATACTCATATACCAGTCCAATCTTCATGAAACCAACATACTTTGTGATTAATAATACCATTCAAAATGCTTTTGCACAGTCTGCTCATTTTAATGAGGACATATTGGTAAGTGATAAACTCACAGTTTTGTAGTTGAACAGTTAGACTTTAGATCTTTAGCTGGATGTTGCATGTTATGTTTTTTTAAAAGTGACAATACAACATGACAACACACACTTGTCAGAAGGTTTTTAGGGGTTTTTTTGGCTTTGGGATTTTGTTTGGTTTCCGTTACCATGAAACGCTTATTGCAATTTTTTTATAGTTTTGATTGTATTCAGTGTTACAGCAGTGCAACGTTGTCACTCAAATTAAAAAAAATTATCTCATCTGCTTATGCCATAGTTTATTGTAAAAACGTGAAATGTTTTATTTTTTACAGTTTATGATTTTACAATAAACTACTACAATTTAATTTGTTGCCTTACAAATTTTGAGTAAGGCTCTTCACTTCCTGGCAATGTCAAATCTGTCTTTATCTTTCACTTTTCCTTCTTGTGAATTATAATAAGTGGCAGACATTTTTCTTTGTCTAAACCCCTCCGAGGTGGTGTTAGTCAAGGGAGAGGTGGGTGCGGGAAAGTGTTTTTCTCCTGGCTCCATGGTGGAGATGAGCTGAGAGTTGAGCTTTTACCCAAACCGTCCTCACTGCTGACCTCTTGGACATTACAACCAGTTATAGGAAAAACATAGAGTTAAAAGTATTAGACAGTTTGAATGAAGTGGGAAAAAACAACAGATTTTATTAGGTGAAAAAGTAAAAACTAAGTGTTCACAAATTGCAACTTAAAAAAAGAACTGTTCAGAAGTCTGCTTAGGCAGAACCCTGGAAGGTTTCTGATCTGAGAAGGAGATAACTTCTTTTTGACCTTACTGGGGAAATGTCAGTAGTTGTTGTAAAACAGTTTTTTCCCCCTTGAACATAAGATATATGATCTTATCCAAGGCTTGTATCATAGACTGCCTGGCACCTTTCATCTGACAAAGGTCCATTTCTAGATTGTTTAACAGGGAGAAACAATTCCTATCACCATTGTTTACGACAAGCATCTTACGACCCAAAAGGCACTGCAAATGCTTTTTGTCAAGGAGAAGTATTGCACAGATAACTGTGGACAAAATATCCTTTTAAGAAGATACTCAAGTGTAACTGACCTCAACCTAAGAAATATTATAAGAGTGATGACTTTAAAATGAACAGTATCAGTAATATATTAAGTCAAATAGTATCAAAAGTAACCCATGAAATCTATTATAACATTGGTATAAGTACAAGAATTTTTGGCCTTAGCCATGAACAAATCCCATAATAAAAATACCAACACTCTGCTTTAAAGTTTTATTTATTAGGAATCAGCAGCTGCCTGTGGAGCATAAATTAATAGTGTTTCTTTGTGCTGCATCTGCTTAATAACCTACTTCTATATTGACATTCACTGTACCTTCAAACCACTTTCAGTTATTTACCAGTTTCACCTTTAGAGGGCAGCGCAAGCAGTGTCTGGCTATAAACAGCCAAAAAAAAACTAAAACAAACAAACAAAAATAAAAACAGTAAGTGTATGGTATTAGTTGAAATATCTGCCCGTGTTATGGTATGGAAAGTCTGTCTACTCTGCCTTTCCTTGTAGGTGATCTTTCAGTTATCCTACACCCAGAGCTTTTGATCTGAGTGTTCTAACATGTTCACTTATTGCTTTGTATTCGCTAATAAACAACCCTACATAGTGGGTGAGAGGAAGAAATGAACAATTTGATTGAAGTTAAGTCAGTTTAGTGGAGTTCCTGGAACAGCACTGAATATATTTTGGCTACCTCTCTAACTACTTTGTTTTATAATAAAAAAAAAAAACAAGAAAATGGTGTAAATCTAACCAGTAAGTGAAATGCAGACTGCAGATTTCAGGTACCTGGCTTAAATATGGAAATACAAGCAAACATTGTGGTTCATATAATGTCAAGGTTCAAACTCATGTTTAAACAACTGATTCCCAGCAGGTAGAAAAAAAATCCTACTCAATATCCAGGTCATGACTCACCTGCTTACCACTTGAAGCTTATTTGCACTTAAGATGCTGCTGATGAGGATAAACATACAACACCCCATCCCTTTGCCTTTCAAAAACTATTCATGGAGTTGTGCTTCATTAATTTTAGTCATTCTCTTTCCAGGTCAAGGAGCTACATGAAACTGTCAGACACACGCCAACATAATACTAAAAGTCAGGCTGTATTCTGATGGTAAACTCTGATCATCCACTTTGACCAACCTGCTTTTCACTGGGCTGGCAATGTTTTTAACATGTGCTGTGTGTTAATGCACATCCATGTCACATCGCGGCATTTCCGAAAATGAAGTGAATCAAGAGCCTCCCACTAAGAGAAAATACTCTCAAAATACTTTAGCCCTAACACTGAATTTAATTTTAATTAAATGCTTAATGAGCCGTGGGATTAATGCCAATGCCTTTTTAAAGCAAACATCTATAAATCATTAAGTTCCCATTTGAAATGGAGAGCAAGCAGAGCTAACGAGTATATGTAGCCCCAGCTGCCAAGCCCCCACCATCTTTTTTTTTCTCTTTAAAGTAGCCCACTCTGGGGTCAAAACAATCATCTGATTGGTTAAATAACTAATACTTGCCATGAATTACCTTCTTTTGGTAAAATGAAACCCATGTGCTGCTTATGCAAGTAGCTTATTAGCATTAGCTCATTAGCTACTGAGGTTCAGTGTGAATATGAGGATTCAGATGAAAACACTAAAAAAATTGATTTTGATGTAACTATCACACCAACCTGTTGTTACCTTTTTGTAGATATTTGTGTAAATGACTGCAAATATATATTAATTGGTAAACGTGTTGATCTCTAGATTGAATGTGAAACAATGACGCAATTTAAGTAAATTGGTTTATTAGGTTAGTGTGTGTGTGTGTGTGTGTGTATTAGTGCTCACCTGTAAAAACAGGGTAGAGGTTTTTGGGTAAGCTAAATTTAATGCTTTTTTTCTGAAAGTCTTATAATAGAGATGGGACATTTGAAACAGAAGCACTGAAGTCATTTGCATTCCACTGTGAGACGGGTTCAAATCTTTGTATACCTGCAGCAGATCTTCATACGATCCAGTGAAACATGAAAATGACAAAAACAACATAACAAATTTATTACTGTTTCTGTTTCCTACATTCTGATACATGTAGGAAAAATAGCCCCAGGTGTTCAGACAGCTTTTAATGGTTCCAGCGGGAGGGAACTTAAGATTTGGATCAGGAAAAGGAGAGTTGTGGGGAATAAATTTTCTTAGTTTTGGTTATTCATTTGTTGGATTGTTTATAATAATTATTTGAGTAGGATGGGATAGTTTAAATATGTGTATAGTTTCTGTGATACTTTTTTTTTTGTAAATATTTTAATGATTTTCTTGTACATGGCATTCTTTGGGAAACCAGTATGGTCCAGTTAAGTATTTCTATGTAAACCAGTGGTGCCCAAAGTCAATTCTCGAGGGCCGCTGTCCTGAAGAATTTTAATGTATCCCTGTTCCAACACACCTGGCTTCCATTAAATGAACACAAAAACCATCCAAGTTCAACATGATGACTGATTAACTGAAGTCAGCCGTGTTGGACCAAGGATGCATGGAAAGCCTGCAGGATTGTGGCCCTCAAGGACCTACTTTGGACAGCCCTGATGTAAGCAGTCAGTTTTAGTCATTCTGGTTGGTTGGTGTGGGGTGTCATGGTAAAAAAAATTACATGCACAACAATAATACAACATCATGCACAGTTGGTTGCCTCATATGTGCTTGCCTGCATGATATTGCCTCCCAGTCTGTTAACTGAAGTTCACACCTGCCAAGTTGGAATGAAAATTCAATTCAGCTTTCGCTATTTTGTAGTATTTCACAGTAATCTGATCTCAGGGCCCTTTATAGGCATGCAAAATTGAGCTATTTCATAATAAATAGATTGCATCAAATCTGAATATTGACCCATCTCTGCATCCTATGCATGCAGTGTAAAGGAAAAATCTTTTAACAAATCAAATCTCCATACAGTCCAACAAATTCATCTGAAGAATATAATAATATTGATGATGATGATGAACAAAGTAGAAGAATCTCTCAACTGACTTTAGAAAGGTGGAACTTTTTTTAAATGAAGCCACAGTGAGCTATTGTCATGAGTTATACTTCTCAACAATAGTTTAAATCACTTCAAAACTTTCACAGGTTAAAGGAGTGCGTTAAAGCATGTTTTACTATTTTAGACCTTATAGGTGTCACAACCTTTCAAATCTGCTCTGCTGTGCAGCATTTAGGCAAAAGCATTGGGTGACATGTATATTAAAAAAATCTCTTATCCACATAGCCACTCAGATCCATCAATTTTGCTGTACTTGCATTTTCCTACCTCTTTCATTTTAATCAGTTTTTTTTTCCAGCTGTAAAAAAATAATACAGTTGTAAAAAACCAACTAGTGTGAAAACACGGAAGTAAACGCTGAACTGCCCATTTTTTTATTTTTATTCATTCATATGTATGTATGTGTATATATATATATATATA
>JBAMIG010000001.1:27772119-27783519 GCA_037177335.1 Kiunga ballochi
TGTAGAATACGCTCCTATCAGTCGTAATTTGGGGCATGCACAAACGACCGAATAGTACGTATGAGTTGGAGGACTTGTTGGAATGTAAAGTCACAGTCCTGACAGAACAGCTAGTCTGCTGTTAAACCTTTTTTTTTTTTTTTTTTAAATCTTCTTAAAATCCATTTTTATTCTTTGGATTTCAGTTGTAACCCAGCACGAGACTGTTTCTGTTTTACTGTGCTGTAGCTGTAGCTTTATTTTATTTATTGGTTTTAATTTATTTAATTTATAAGTTTTATTTACTCATTTTAATAACTCTTACTTTTTAAAATAATTTATTGTTCACTTTATTAGACTGTTTGAAGTTGTAAATGGCTACATATATAAAGTTGAGTTGGGGTAAAAAACGAAAGGAAAAATCATAAAAATGTAGGCTATTAATCCCAAAAGGAAATGATAATTTTTTTTCTTTTCTTCTTTAAAGACAATAATAATAATTAAATAAGAGTGTGATGGCTGCTTGCAGGTGTGATCTGCAGTATATTTGTTACTTGCTTTGGACTTAAAGAAGCCTCACACTGAACACACCGTTGTTTCCTCATTGTCATATAAAGGATGTGAGGATTTTATTTCAGCAGCTTACACTGAGAGAGTCCACACACTTCTTTTGTACAATCAGCTCCAGTGACTCCAGAGTTAACTTGATTATCTTGATCAGTTTGTTTAATCTCCATAAGTCTCTAATGCCAACTAATGAGAAAGTGTCTGAATTGCATTAATCTGTTTATCATTTTTACTGAATCCAAACCAATTTCTTATAACTGTCATAGTGGGACCATTGTAGTCCATAATGTTAACGTTTAGGAAGATAACATGTTTAAGTTTCAGTCTTTCAATTCCTCTTGGTTACACTAAATCTCTCCTCTGGCTCTTCAGTCCACTGGCAGGATATTGTTTTTTTTATTTATGTTTTTTTTCCTCTGTTCTGTTCTGTGTGATACATAACCAGTCTGTAATTTATTGGACTAAAAAGTTTTCACACTTATTTTGGGGATCAATGTGAATTTCATTAACCCCTAATCTGATAAAGCCTAAAATATAATATTATTATTTCAATTTTTTATTGACCCTTTAGACAAAAATAATTTTTATTTTTAAATATTTAGATTTTGAATATATCTGTTTGTTTTTTTACTGCAAGACAGTAATACTGCTGAGTTACAAAGCATTTTTTCAATAGGATGAAATCACATTTTAAGAAAGCACAGTAGGCTTTATACATGTTTGACCATAAAACCTGGAGTTTTTCTTTTTTTGTCTTATTTTTTTGTGGCACGCTGACATGGTCCATGCTAAAACGGAAATTGAGTTGTTGTAACTTGTCTGGAGCTGCTGTTCCCCTGCAGGATCCTAAAGCTGTGAAACTACACTTAACAACTTTTTTTTCTGTCCTGGATCATCACTTGGCAGCTCCATTATGTTTTATGACACCACATCACTGCCAGCAATTGGGTAATATTGGCTGTTGTGGATGCACAGCATGCTAAGAAAGGACATTTCCAGAGGGAAGCAAGAAAAGAATAAGAAAGTGATAATTCAAGAAAATAGACCAAAATCTACACTGAAGTGACTTTTACTGGCTGGGGAGTGCTCATAGAAGAGATGAGATGTAATATAGATCCTGAAATAGTTTTTGTTCGTAGGTGCCATAAACTTACCAAAATTAGGTGGTGAGGCTTCAGTTCTAAGAAACTCACGAATAAATACAAATAAAAACTTATGAATTTTAATCATTTTAATTCCACCAATAAAATCTGCCTGCGTTTCCATCAAACACAATACTGTCATTCTAGTCAGGTTAAGTTTATTCTGTAAAAAATCACAAGTAACTTGTATGTGAAATGGTTCAAAACAGACTTTGGTGATCCTCTCAGTCTTGTTTGATGAGTAAGCATCTGTCTGGGTCAAACTGCATTTACCCATCATACGTATCCACTGCCACTTGGGTACTAAGTCCAAAATATTTAGAGAATGTTTAAATGTAAGATACATTTTTATTGATTCTGTTTGCTGTTGGTGGTTTTAGCCCTGAATTGCAGAAACCTCTGTCTGACCCTCTTGTTTCTGTTTCTTTATTTTGGTCTTTATTTTTTTTTGAGCTGACCTCTGCTGAGGTCCTTCCTTTCCAGGTTTAGTTCAACACTTTAATCAATCAACATTTGACCAGCACTTACTTTTATCATGGAGGGCAATAGGCTGTTAGCTCTTTGGAGCACAGCCACAAACCTGTCTGCAGTGGTTCAATACCCATAATCCTTCACTCCACATGGCTTCAAAAGTTTCTTATGTAGATGAAAAAGCCAGTAAAGGAAAGACAGATTTACCACAATGAACAGAAAAATACTTAAATGTTTTCATATTTATAGAATATGTTACTGCAAGAACATTCATTCAGATGTATCACATCAGCTGATTTTCTTACTGTTACATTAAAGCACCTGTGATAATTAAAGCTTTTACACATTAAACAAAAGCTGTAAAATCAGTCCACTGGCAGCATTTTGCTGATGTCTTAGTTGTTAAACTGCTTCCACAACAGCAAAAGCAAATGAGGTAATTGTATCTGTGCTGACTGCAGGTGCAAACATCTTCCCTATGGGTCTCTGCAAAATGAAAGCTGGCATTTATTAATCAAAGAGGACAATTTCTTTTAATTGTAAGACACAATTGACAATTCACATCTCACTAAGACCCCTATGTAGCTCATGGAAAAAAAATAAATAAGTAGAAGGCAATTAGCAATAAACTGAGTGAATTACCAGGCAAATGGCTGTGAGTCTCAGTCATGAAAAAGAGCTAAATAAGTTGCTACGGCAGCAGTTTAACTGCTAAAAATGTACCCAAAATAACAAACACAAGCCATTTTAGTAATGGCTAACATATTCTATTACCATAATAGTGGATGTGTGGTAGGTAAACAAAAACCAGCTCATTCAGCCCATGAACAACGTAGACATGTACAAACATTTTGAAAATGTCAGTGCATGTGCAGCCCTACAAGCTTCACTGCTATCAAAGTCACATTCAAACAGGTAACAGTGTCTAGCCTAAAATAACAGCCAAAACCAAGACGTCTGGAGTACAGCTGCATTTCTTTAGAAAAAAATGTTCTAAAAACATCTGTGGTAAATGACACGGATCATTAAAACATGCAAAAAAAAACATTTCTACTCGTTTTCTGAAAAAATTTATTTGAAAAATGTTTTGAGTTGTTTAAGAAACCACTGAGTCAGTTATTCATTTCTAGATCTCTTTGCTGCACTAATGATTATATACACTAAGTATTTGGTTCTTTCCTCCTGATTGTGAAATGATATCAACATGCTGTGACCTGTTTAGGTGTGAAACCTTGGATTACTAGTTTCTTAGGCAAACCTGTGTCACCTGGATTGTAGTCAAATTTGATGTACAAATTGATATTCTTTTAAGGATGGATAATTTAGATTTAAAAGATGCCAATGGTTTCCCCTCAGCAACTAAATAGCAGAATATCCCTAAAAGTTAGATGGGCATAAAATTTGGTTTAGATAATATAGATTGTTAAAATTATTGAGCAGAATTACATTAGTTCAGCCCATCATGTTGTCTGTATGTTTAGATGTTTTGAAGAAATCTTTAACACTGATGTTAAAATGTTTAAGGGGGGATATGCAAAATCCACTTTTTTAGCCCTTAAATACATGTTTTTGTGTATCTTTAGGTGTTTAGGAATCCAGAAAATGTCAATTTATTTCTTTCTGATGCTGTGCATATCTTTATATTCTTTATGTTTATATTTCTAGAGTGTTTAATGTTCTATAATCTCTATTTTTATATTATTATTATTATTTTTTTACTTGTATCTATTATGTCTCAGTGTTTGCTGTGGGTCTGCAAATAAGGTTGTGGACTTCCATGTAATCAAACTTGTGAATCTGATACATTGACATTTATAGTAAACTTACTAATAAAATGTTTCTCTGCCGGGAGATTAGCGTATCGCTGTTATCAAGCTACAAACATGGCGGAACTTCCTGTGACCTGGAGAAGGGGGCGGGGCTTAACATGCCTCACATTTAAAGAGACAGCACCAAAACGAGTCGCTCTGAAGACTCACCTCAGAACAGGGTTATAAGGTGTGTGTGGAGCAAGAATAGGCAGGAATTCAGACCAAAGCATCGTGGTTCTACTTTACACACACAATAAATTCATGATTTACATGTTAAAAGGAAGGATTTAGAAGCATCATATATCTCCTTTAAGTTCCTTTTTTGAAGTATTTATACTTGTGTTGTTTTAATACAAACTGAAAACATTTCTATTCAGACAGTGTGGTGTACACTTGAATGTTGTGCATGTTCATTGTGAGGCTGTGAGTATTTTTTTTTGGTTCCTAGTGCTCCTGTGTCTCAGTTACAAAATCCGTCTGATCCATAACAGAAAATGGGGCTGATGCTCTTGTCATTTAGGCCAGGATGTGAATGAAGATTGGCTGGTCCCGCATGTCCCTGGCTTACAGATCAAGTTTTATCTAAAAGCCGTTTGCTCTTCCAGCTTTTAATGAAGCTGCCCAAAAGGAGATTAAATGGCAGAGAGGGACAAAACAATAACCATTACCAGTCACCTTCATTTTGTTTCAGCTGTTAACATGCTGCGAAGTTGCTGCTATGCAGCACTCGCTGCACACACGGCCTTGCACACATTATTGAGGGAAGATGCATATGGTGAACGAGCTCTTCTGATTGAAACGCTTATGGAAATAACACAAGACAGATACTGGAATATACCCACATATGATCCGCCTGCCACACATACTGTTATCTAAATAAAAAATTACTGAGCAAAAGCTGTAGTAAAACATGTTGGAACTGATGAATACAGCTGCTGCAAATTCTAATGCACAACAAACATGTTGCAAAAGGTTTTAGGCAGATTTATGAGCTCTTTCTGTCAGGGCTTGATGTAGCATCAATCATTATGCCATACTGGCTGAGGTTCTGGGAAAAACACATAGTACCTTTGGCACTGTAAATGATTTTGACTTTGGTGTATGAGATAATACAAGGTTAACACAGAAAGCAAGTCATGTATTAAGTGGTTTCTTCTTGCTTTTACAACAACTCATCATCTTGATTTGTCCCTCAGACCACCAAAGGCTTTAACCTTGTGTGAAGACAGATATACATCCAATGTCCAAGTGTCATCCTCTTTCAATCAATTGGCTCCATTTTACAGAAAGATATCAAACAGCTTTTAACTGGGTTCCAAATCGAGCACAATGATACTGGATCCAGTCTGTGAACAAAACATGGCTCTGAAATTTAAGCTGTAAAGATCCCCATTGAAAATGTGTGAACTCATCAGTCTATCAATGGCTTTCTTCCTTTCCACTGAGATCGATCATCCATTATTCTAGGATTTCATTATGTGGGAAATACAGTAACAGCAACAACATCATATAAAGCTTTACTATACAACAGAGAAATGCAGGAACACTCTACCTGCTCTTTCATGCACTTAATAAATAATTATATTAATCATAGCAACTGCTATAACAGATCTATATATAAAGAAAAAGAAGTCTTCATCTGTAATTTACAATGCCTCTGACCTAACAGCCACAAAACACAATGGAAGGTGCAGGCATCTGAAACAGAGTGCACCCTATTTGCTTTCCCAAATCCAGTCACAAAAATAATCATCTGGTCTTAAAATTAGGGAAATGCAAAAATGTATAAACTATAATGACATGTCATTCTGTCTTATCATTTATTCAACAAAAATAAGCCGAAGTAAGGGAACAGTGTGTGGAAAAATAATTAAGCCCTTAGGGCATGAACATACCTCTGCATTCAGCTTGTCAACAGTTCCTGGAAATGTGTGACTACCTGATTTAGTTTTCCGCTGCCACGTGGGGGCGGTGCTAAGAAGCAATGAAGCCTGAACTTTAGGTACCTCTTTATTCTGTGTTTTTTCTGACATTAGTTTTTATTCTGACTTGACAAACTGTTCAACAACTTTTGCAGAGAAAGTCCGAATTGTAAAAGAAGAAAAAAAGTACTTACAAGTACTAAGACCATCTGTTGACACGTAATACTTCTATTCTCATTAGGGCCATATTTCTGTGAAATGATACATCTTTGTCATGAAATCTGTTGTCTACTGAAGTAAAGGCTTCCCTTCTATTAACATATTGGATCAGTGTCATTTGCCTACATTTGAACTTTTTGAAGAGCTGCCCCGGCTCCACCGGTCTGTGGGCACGAGTTATCCAGACTGATGTGTCCTAAAGTATTAAATTCAATTCAGATGAACTAAGAGTATAGCAACCAGATGCAGTTGATGAGCTTCTCTATTCAAGCTTAAGTTTGGGCAGCATGGGATAATTTCACCTTGGGTGGAACTGAGGGATCCAAAGGATGGTTCACAACTGGAAAAGATCAGGACAGTTGTTTGGTCTCTTTACCAGCAATTTCACCTCAAGGTCAAACTGTGAAACTAGAATTATCTCAGATTATACAGGCTTCAGTTAGCAGGTAATGTCAGAGTTCATGACACTGGAAAAAGCTATGAAAAATGCAAGTGATTCTTTCTCAAACAGACCATAACATCTTGCCCTAATTTTACTTAGTGTTACATCTGAACAAACCTGGAAAAATGTACTTTGAATGTAAGACCAAAGAGAATGTTGTGGTAGTGTGCATCATTTCCTTTTTACTTTGAAGAACCCAGGTACATCCCAGTTGTCAACTTGTTAGTAAGCTAATTAGTTTCTGAAGTTTTCTGTAGTCAAAGAAAAAAAAAAAACTTAATCTAACAAAAAATAATCCAGACACACTGCGTTATGCCTGTTCTCAATTCTCATCAAATTAATCTTCTTTATCCAGCATGAAAGCCACTGTGATGTCACCTGGCAGGGATTTGGTGCCATCTTTCTGCACAAGTGTTGCCCAACCTTTTTTGACCTTTGTACCCACTGAGCTACTTTTGCACACCACAAGTACACCTTTAGTCCAATGTGTTAATGATTCTCCAAAAGAAAACATACAACAGACGTAGCTTTCATCATTACAGTCTGACCTGACGTGATTCCACCAACTTTCGTTCATAATAAGTTTGTTCTAACGATATTTCCCGAGAGTTTGGTGCTCTGGTGTTACTGTAAATGGGCCGGTTTCATTGAATTATTTGCCAGGACTTCCCCACAAAAAAAGCACAGAGGTTGTAGCGGTTCTGCAGACGTATAAGAAAATCCAAAGAAATGATAGTTTTCATTATACTGCCTAGGTTTAGGTTTGCATCTTTCTTGTGTTTCCGCTGAACCTTTTCCTATAGCAATGAGACATTTCAGCATTTGTCCATCTTTGTCTGCCGCTGCTTTAGTGCTTTCTACCCTCATGACCATTGTCTCTACACCCATGTCTTTCCTTTCACCTACTCTCTCAGTATCTAGATTATCCTGCAGGTACACAGTAACTTATTGCTAAAGTCTACCCAGGATGTTAATGAGGCTTTTTTCTCTTATGCTTTACATTCAGAAATAGAGGTACGAGATAGGGACATTTCTGTACTTATAGGTACATTTTTTTGAAAATGTTCTCTCAAAAGTACAAAATTGGTCTTCAAAAACCATATATGGGCCTTCAGACAATGAAAAAAGGTTCAAAATGGTACATAACCGTCTCTCAAAAGGGTACACCCCCGGTGACAAGCAATTGTAGCCTTTTAGGTACTTTTATTTTAGAGTGTGTTGATAAAAGCTGGGTTTATCATTCATTTGGATACTTATTGAGAATAAAACATTTTTAACAAGGACACAGCAAATGCTGTGCCATGACTGATAATATTACTTATCATATGGGATATGAAATATAAAATGTTTCCACGTACCCCCTGCAACGTGCTCACGTACCACTAAGGGTACGAGTACCCCTGGTTGGGAATCACTGCTCTACACCATCATCATCTGCCCTCCTGATTTGCTGTCTTCGTGACCAATGGCTAAACATCAGCGCTACAGTATTAAAAGAGCTTTATTCAGCAGCAGCTGTGTTCAGAAGACATCTTTCCTACTTTTTATTCTTAAAAACTGGTAATATTTGTGCTTTTTCTGTATCTTACTTTCTCTTTAATTAGTTACTGCTGTTGCTTCTGTGTTTTGTGGGTTTTGTTGGTCTGTTTTCTTTTGTTTGGTTTAGCTGGAACAACACCACCTTCCCTTCACACCTTTTTTTGTCAATTGTATTTTGAGATGATAAAAGGCACATTTTAATTTTATCTTATGTCCTTTTCCCCCTGCGAGCCGTGTCGTAACGCACTATAAAATGTACAATCAAATGCCTGAAACCAAGACTTTCCCAAATTTCAGGTAAAGTCCTGACATCAACCTGACTGAGATGCTGTGGTGGAAAGCAAAGTGGTCATGTTTCTGAACAGCACTTTTCTTGCCATAACTTAGGTTAAATAAACATCCTCTGATCTAGGGTTTACCATCTTTAAGAGAAGTGCTGCACTGTATTGGCATTGCAGCGTGGTGGCGCAGTGGTTAGAGCTGTGGTTAGATCCCAGGCTGAGAAGGATTGTTCAGTGGTCTTCTCCTCATGTATGCGTAGATTCTCTCTGGGTCCCCCAGTTTTCTCCCGCCCACAAGACATGCATGTTAAGTTAATAGCTATGGTTAAAATGACAGCTTATCATATGTAAGTCGCTTTGGATAAAGGCCTCTGCCACATGACTATAGAATAGAATATAATTACCCCCTGATGATTACTGAATCAGCCTCCATCTGAGCTTCTTCAGACAGCGAAAGTCAGTGTGATGTTCACTCTAATTCATTTTTTCGCTTTGTCCATTTCTTTTTTCCATTTCCTCTTTTCCTCTGGTACCTTTTGTATTTCTTTGATAAATTATTTGAAAATCATTGATATGCATTCGGGCTGCACGGTGCAGTGGTTAGCACAGTGGCCTCACAGCAAGGAGGTTGCTGGTTCAAACCTTGGTGTGAACAAAACTCCAGCTGGGAACCTTTCTGTGTGGAGTTAGCATGTTCTCCCCGTGTTAGCGTGGGTTCTCTCCGGTTACTTCGGCTTCCTCCCACAGTCCAAAGACATGCACCTTGGGGATAGGCTGATTGGTGATTCTAAATTGCCCATAGGGGTGTGTGTGAGTGTGTATGGTTGTTCGTCTCTGTGTGTTAGCCCTGCGATGGACTGGCGTCCCGTCCAGGGTGTTCCCCGCCTATCGCCCGTTGACAGTTGGGATAGGCTCCAGCCCCCCCGCGACCCCATTAGGGATAATGTGGTAGATGGATGGATGATATCCAGTAGCTTGTGTGTGTGCAGGCAGGTTGTTTAAAGCAGAACTAAGTTGCAAAATGACACAGCACACTAAAAGTGTGGTCAGAAAGTTATAGCCTTAATTCACTGATTATTAAAATTATGTTACATAAAGTCTTTAACTTAAAGGAGGATAGATATTCTTTACAAATGACCAAATGAAAATCCTATTTTACATTAGCAAAAAAAAAAATCTTCACGTGTTTAAAGATTTGTGATGTTTGTCACAAAGTAGAGCTGAATATTTTGGCCAACTGAGCATCTTATAGATGCATAATCTAACATTCCCACCATAACACCTCATGTTTTAACTCATTTGATGACACAGTGACATCTGTTCAACAGCACCTCTAGGCTTACAAACTTCATCCTGCTTTTTTTTTTTCTGCAGGGATACTATGTTGAATGTGAGTTTCACTTTATGGACATGTGGTCACAGTCATTTTAAATGTGTGGCTGATTAAGCAAAAACATGGAAGAAGTCTGCAAAGTGTGTTTTTACCCTATGGAGAATAATTACAAGTAAGATGCCAAAGTTACCATCAACAAGGAGCAGATCACTGAAAAAAATCAGCATGGTTTCAACTGTATCTTTACCATCCAATCCAGGATTTTACCTCAGTTTAAAAAGGCTTTACCAATAATAACAGGAGCTTCTGCCGCTTGCATATCAGCTCTTGTTTGGAATTAATGATTCAATCATTTATCTGCTGCAAAGGTGTTATTCCTCCCAGGATAAAGCCAACACTGCTGCAAGAATGGTTTAATCTCTCCACTTTCTTTAACACAATCCATCCCATGCAGCTGAGGGAGAATTTGGTAAACATGCATGTGGATGCTTCAGTGGTTGTGTGGATCAGTGACCATCTGAAAGGCAGACTGCAGAGCTGCATGTCAAAGCTTCTGAAAAGCAACAATTGCATGTCCAAGGAGCTATACTGTTACAGTTTCTCTGTACCACCTGCAAGATCAGCAGAGGTTCCCAGGTTCCATCTTCTTTGCTGCTGTGTGCATCACGGGATGCCGACAGGTTGAGAAAACAGGAGTTTGTTGTCAGGATAAACGTCATGCACTGTTTAAAAGATTAACATTGTAATGGGAAAGTTATCCATCCTCCAGTGTAGAAATATTTCATTCAAGACTACAGAATTTAAAGTTGTTTACTTTTACATGTAAGTTATTAAAAATATGAAACTATTATATAAAATAAGATGCCGTATGCCAAAAAGGTGTTGAGCAGTGGACGTGTTCTCAGGGTCTATCCTGCAAATTAAACATGTCACCTGTTGCATGGGTCATAACATGTGATATCATCATTGCATGTTTTCCAAATTGGGCCACTTGGCTGAACCCACATCAGTCTTATTCCAATCTGTGTCACACCATAAACCAAAGTGATCGGTGATGTGACTCGCCATAAAAGAGTCACTTGAGGGCTAAAAAAAAGTTTAGAAAAATATGAACTTATTTTAGGAAACAATTTAAAAAATGTGTTGGACTGGTTTTACTGGGTGGTATTTGTGACTGTGATGTGGACAGTCCTCTTGGTTTCTTTGATGAAGACTTCACAAACGAACATATTTTAGCAATTCATGTGCTACGTATTTTAAAAGGTTACTTGCAGGATGTTGATTCTTCCTTTATGCAAAGAATTGAATCTAAATGTCTTAAAATGTCAAGAGCAGAATTGAGTGGGGATTACTGAGGTGTTCTACTGGATATGTTTAAAAAACAAGTAAGCTGGTTCTGACGGATGCTTTTTAGTTTGTTTTTACAAAAATATTTATGAGAACAATTATTCACAAGATCTTCATGGTTTGAAAATTTGACAGTAACTGAGGGAAATAAAGCAGCTCATGATACTCATGATAAGCATCCAGATAAGCATTATTTGCTGTTGCAAATAAACTAAACTAAATATTACACCTGAGGCCCAGTGGCGGCTCCTGACAAATTTTTCAGGAGGGGCAATTGTGAACAGTGGCAAAAATAATAATAAACAAAAGTCAAATAAGTAACTTTACAGTGTTACATTGCATTGTTT
>JBAMIG010000001.1:27783619-27796559 GCA_037177335.1 Kiunga ballochi
ACAGTTCCAGAGACCAATGCTGAAAGAGGATGAGGCTGACATGCATGGAATCGGATAGGAAAGGTTTTGCGGATTGCGTTGTCTATGTGAGACTCGTCTCGGTCTGTACCCATATCTGACCGGAATAGGACCGCC
Source organism: Kiunga ballochi (assembly GCA_037177335.1). Lineage (NCBI taxonomy): Eukaryota > Metazoa > Chordata > Actinopteri > Atheriniformes > Pseudomugilidae > Kiunga > Kiunga ballochi. The sequence continues at coordinate 27,783,755 of JBAMIG010000001.1, forward strand.
ACACATTGTGGGCTCACTTAATTGTTCGGTATGGCTCAATATGGCTAAAGTCGGACCTCTGGGTCGGACTTTAGCTCGTGGTAAGTTGAACTCGCTTTCTGGAAAAGAGCGCTAATATTCTTCACAGTCCAAGATATATTTTCTAAATATACAGATGTCTTCATCTTATTTATATTTCATCTGTAGACCAGCAGTTTAAATCTGAGGCCATGATTCTCAGCTTGTTTCTTCCCCCAAGTTGGAGATAAGTCTTTGCCTCAAGCAGAGAGTTAAGTGATCTAAGGGTCTTCTGCAAAATGTATTGTGTAATAAAGTAACAGGAAGAAGAGAGACAGCCAGAGGTGTCCAAACTTGGCCTGCAAGGCTCGTTGTCCTGCTGGTGTTGGATGTTCCCTCCTGCAGCACACCTATACCAGATAGATGGATCAACATGAATGGGCAGAACTTGTCAACAAGCTGTTGAGGAGAGACGTGTTGGATGAAGAAGACAACTAAAGCCTGCAGGATTAGGACCTGCTGGACACTTAAAATCAAAGGAAGTTGTTCATTCTAATAGCTGTAATTAAAAGTTGAGTAAAAAGCAAAAGTTATCACAACAAAGTTATTACTCGTGGCATTTTAAAAAGCTAAATTTGGCATTATCTTGGCAAGAGAAGCTGTCTTACAGATACAAAAGGCTGGAATGAGTTTCATTTGGAAGATGTTTTGTGCAAGGAGCTTATACATTTGCCTCATCACAGTGTTTATTCTGCATCTTAGTAAAGCAGCATGGTTAATTGAGAATAATAAAATACTTTAGAGTAAAGCTTAGATGAGATTTTAATAAGTTTATAGAGAAAAACTGCTATACATTGACTAGCCTATCAAACTGTTAGGTATAACTGCTTTACAATTAGCTAAAGAAATTACAGAAAAAACATGCTACATGAATAAACAGTTGCTTAATCAAGCCATGATGAACGGCTCGGCATTGGTAATGAGTCTGCACGGCTGTAGCACATACCTTTTATTAACCCAATCTAAATAGCTTGAAAGATACTGTATGTATTCAGGGAGAAAACAGCCTATTTTTTCCATTTTATTTAAATACATTTTTTTAGATTAAAGTTACAACAGATTTAAAAAGGCACACAGCTCATACCAAAATAATTTATCACTGTGTAACAAAAAACAATATTGCTTGGTTGAAGTAATGCAAAGGTCAACCTGCTGTACTTTATTCGCGGATGTTGTTGTGGATCTTCTGAAAATAGTCATGCATTTAAGAGAATAGAATGCGAGACAGAAGATAATTCCCACATGAGCTAATGAAAATCTGATAGGGGCCGCTGTCTGAGGAAGGTCAAAGTGCATGGCACCCAACAGCACAGCTCAGAGGCATTTTCTCAGGCTTGCAAGGGGTCGTTGAACAGCTGCCCTCCAAATTCCTGTCAACAAACTAGAGAATGAAAAAAATACAACTTCCACTCATTGCCACTTCTTTTAATAGTTCTATACCTCTACAACTGCTTGTTTACCAAAAATACTAATCAACTAATAACTTAAGAATCGCACTATGTTATGTAGACTGAGTTCAAACTAACCATCAGAATGACGAAAAATTGGGATTTAAATGGCTAAACATGTATTGGATGGATACAGGTTGTGTTACTCAATCATATATATGATGAAATATTTAGAAACCAGATGTAGGCTTGTAAATTCTTTGTTTTGTGTTGAAGTGTTTTAAGCTGCATCATAATTTGTATCAAATCAAATTACATTGTTTAAAGTCAAACTGTTCTAAAATAAATGAATGGCATCACATCATGAACAGGGTGGGATTGTATCATATTGGCATGGGGGGTTTCACTGTGTTAGACATTGAATTGCAGGTTGTGTAGAGATTCATATAAAACCCCAGCAGTGGAAATCTACATCCCTTGTACATTGTTCACCTGGTTTCCACTCAGTACAGCTAAATATGTTAACTTTTGTGTTTATCACATGTAACAGTTTGCTGGGTTTACCATAACACAATAAATATGTTGACAGAATAAACATTTTTGCCCACAGCCCAACATGACCTGTATGATACATAAAGCTTCTGGGTTATTTTACACTTTGTGATAAAAACTCAAATTTCTTATATTCCAAATTCCTCCTGTCTTGTGATAGATACCAGGAGGCAGAGTCTTCCACTATTACCCCCCCCCCCCACACACACACACACACACACACACACACCTAAAAAAATAAATACAAATCTTAACTAACTTATTTTTTCCCAGAGTTTGACCTTTAAAGGGTTAAAAGCAACTGGTTCTTCTTCGCTTTTGACCCAGTACGATACACTAACTTAATGCTTTTTATTGTAGAATTTGTGTCCTATACATCTGTTTTATTTAAATGTTTTAACACTTCATGTGAAACACTGGTCCAGTTGTCATGAAAAGTGCTTTATTGATAATAATTATTATTAATTATTAATAATCAGGTCAAGTGTCTCAGTCCTGGAAGTGTTAGAAGTTTCCTTGTTGCAACACACATCAGAATTCAATAGCAGACTTGTGCAGAGCGTGACATGAAACTATGCACAAGTCTGCTAATCAGCCATTAATCCCTGTTTTTTTCAACCAACCACAGCATTTGTGGAAGTTAGATGTTAAAATGTGGGCTGCTATGTTTTCTTACGTGTAGATGCAGACAACCTGTCTTGTGCCACAAAAATGTGAAAAAAATATCAAATTATTGATGTGTGAATACACTTCAGGGATTTGTTATGAATAATCTAATTGACTAAAACCACAATCACAGATGGAACAAACCTGTTTTAACCAAAGTTTTCATTTAATCATGTTAAATGGAAGTCATTTTAAGATGTGTTATAACCCTATGACTGCACTAATGAGATAAAGCAAAATGTTTTCAAGTTGCATAAATTGCATCTTTATTTTAGTTTATTTTAAACGTTTCCCTGATAACCAACTATTTTAAACCTTACAAAATATGTTGACATGTAAAGGTGTGAAACAGGGCTACATGTTTAGTTTCCAATTTACCTCTGGAAACAGCAATAAAATATTTCCATCAAATTTTGATCTGCTTCATGTTTCTATGATTTCATATAATCAGTTCAAAGCTGTTGAATTTTGTCTATATGTAAGAAAAGAAAAGCCACTTTATTTAGTCATTAATTAATCCAATCCATTATATTATAGGAGTGCTTAATATGTATATATATATATATATATATATATATATATATAAAGGTTGCATACATTTATGTTTGAAAAAATGCATGTCACCTGATACTTTTCAATCTGAAGCTAAGCAAATTCTTTTTTCCCTCTACACAGCTAACACTAAGTATTCTGACGTGTGTAAAAAACTATCCTGGTTGCTTTTTTTAGAAAAGGTTGTGCTGACATCCAGCCTGACAGTTAAAGCTAACCACAAACATTACCACCACATGTTCTCCTGACTCCCTCTAGCAAATTTTAAATATGCAGCACTGACACAGCAGCATGCCATTTATTTTTATTTTTTTGTACATTAATGAAAACATCATCTACGCTGGTACGCCAGATCAGAGACAACAGAGCTGCCTCCTTTTATACAGCACTGAGGCTTCATTCCATGTTGCGGTGCCCTATCATCTGATTTTTTTTCCCCTCTGTCACTACCACCTGCCTGCCCCCATGTGTAGATAGTGTGATGTTTTAGTTTTTCCTCTGTCAGATCAATGGTCTCTAGAGTTTTAGAGATGGAGAGTCTATTAGAAGTTCATGTCTCATTACTGACGGCAGATGAAAGTAAAAACATCCACATCAAAATATCTGTTAATTGTGCAAAAAGGAGACAAACAATGGTATTTATTAGAGGCAGTAGCAGGTAGTGGTGCCCGACTGTATTTACACTCCCGCCCTGCTGTCAACAGAACACGAGGAAATGCTTCTATTTTTCTCTTTTCTTTGCTTGTCTCTCCTTCTTGCTCTCGTGCAACTGGATTCTTTTCAAATTGTTGCTAAAGAAAAGAAGACATTTGCTCGTATTCAGGTATAAAGAGGATTATGTGTTTGTGTGCAGGAATTTAGGTTTCATACAAATAATCTGTTAATATTAGCAAGTTTATTTCTAAAATCCTGTTATATGACCTGCCGTAACCGTAGGACTGTCTGGATATTAATGTTCAGCTTTAAAAGAATTATTCAAAAATGAATAGATGATTTCACAAAGAACTTCAATCATTTCTATTTGTGAGCTGTTGCAGTCTAAACCATCCATCCATTTTCCATTCTGCAGCATCCAATTTAGGGTAGCTGGGGCCCATCCCAGCAATCACCAGTTAGAAGACAGGAAGAGAAGAGGGTCACCCTGGACAGGCTGCTAGTCCATCACATTCCCTCTTATTTAGCTCACGCACACTTAAGATACTTTTAGAACCGGTTTGAAATCTTATAAGGAACTAATGTGCTGAAGGTGTGTGCTCTGATTTTTAATCCTTTTTGGTTTATATGCTGCACAACACACAAAAAATCAATAAGAGAAATTAATGTAGTTATCAGTTGGTGTAGAAAGTGTATGGACACATATTTACATATTACAGGATTGTTCACATATATAGTCACCATATAATAATAATAATATTAATATTATATATTATTATTAATATTATAATATCATAATAATAACATCAAAAGACATCACACAATAATGCCTTCTTCTGTTATAGAGCTCACTGCAGTCTAAACAATACTTCAGCAGATTATCCGGTTTTTATCGTACAATATTCCAAACTCATGTCAAACATGACTTTAGTGTAAAACAACATGGTGGACCAACAGAGAGCTGCAGCGGTTGTTGTTTTCCTTCTAGCATCACTGCTTGCTGTGATGATGGAAGACAGAGTAATAGTTTGACTTCTCTGTTGTGCCAAAGGGAGCTTGATGGATATAAGACCTTCCATGATATTTTAGGTATAATGCTATATTTCTCTTCATTTTTATTCATTTACATTTTGTAATACTGTTGAATTTTCATGTCAATGCTGGACCTGATGAGAGGTTTGTTTTATGGTTTAAACAGAAGAGAAATAGAAAACAAAGAAGAAAGAGATAGACAGATTGAAATCAACACTATGAGAACCTATCCCAGCTGTCAATGGGCGACCCTGGACAGGTCGCCAGTCCATCACAGGGCAAATAGACGCACTCACATTCACTCCTATGGGCAATATAGAGTCACCAATCAGCCTATCCCCAAGGTGCATGTCTTTGGACTGTGGGAGGAAGCCAGAGTGCTCAGAGAGAACCCACGCTAACATGGGGAGAACCCCCGCTAACACGGAGAGAACCCACGCTAACACGGAGAGAACCCACGCTAATACGGGGAGAACTCACACTAACACGGGGAGAACCCACGCTAACACGGAGAGAACCCACGCTAACACAGGGAGAACCCATGCTAACACAGGGAGAACCCACGCTAACACGGAGAGAACCCACGCTAACATGCGGAGAACCCACGCTAACACAGGGAGAACATGCAAACTCCACACAGAAAGGTTCCCGGTTGGAGTCCCGCTTACACCAAGGCTCGAACCGGCAACCTCCTTGTTGTGAGGCCACTGTGCTAACCACCGTGCAGCCCTATAATAAAATAGCTTAATGGTATTAGTAGCATTACAGTAATCATTGCAAACTATCAGTGATTATTATATTACACGCTGTGCATTTTTAGCTGACTATACTCCACAGGATTTCTAATTGCAAACATTAAACATGTTCATTATTTACAATGTCTGCTTCTCTAAGCCGATTAAAAATGACAAAATTGCTTTTATTACAGCCTGCAGCACAGGAAAATCAGACACAATGTTTGCAAACATCTCATAATCAGGCCGTTGCTGGCTTTGATCATATGAGGAAGATTGGGACCAAAACCCAGCCCAATTATCCTGTAGCCTACCTGCCGTAGGCTGCTTTTAACAGAAAGATCTCCTTTACACGGTAACAGGTAAAACGTTTTTAATCATAATCATCAGTGTGATAAAATGAATTGTCTAGGACAAAAAAGATGATGATTTTATGATTTATTTATGAAAAGGTAAGAAGTCTGTACTTTTCATTACTAAACCGTGTGAACATAAAGTCTTTCTGAGGGTATGTGATGGATTTCCTTCATGCATGCTACCTGCTGCAACAGGCTAACAGCAGGGGAAGGATTTCAGCTTTTCTTTACTGTGAGGAAAAAGTGGCTTCTGAGACATAAACAAAGATAATGATGTTAGACTTATGCAAATATTCAATCGACTGTTAAAATGTAGTAGAAGAAAGAAAAAAAAAAGTGACAAGTAAATGTTGTGTAAAAGTTATTTAAAGACGACATTTTTGCATTAAAGTTATTTTTTCCACATCTCAATCCTCTGTACATATTTCTAGTCATTTCCATGTGTCATGTATTTTGTTGATTATACTACTTTTAACTACATACAGTATAACTCTTTCATTTTTCATTCTCTGTTCGAAGCATTACAATATGTACTTTAACTAATAAAAGAATACATGAAAATACTCTATGTAGTATACGATGTTATACTTACCCAAACCATGCACGCTTCCACAGATGCATGCATGGTTAATTTGTTTCCTGGAGGAAAGCAGACTTGCATCTTTGTGGAACCAGTTAGGTCTCTTGCTTCATTTCTTGTTGCACACACATTTCTGAGTTGTACATAAATACGATGTGACTTGACCTTAGCTTGAGCTTTTCCTGGGGTCAATGGGAGGCTTTATTTGCCTGAGTCACTGTCATATACAGAAGAGAATATGCAGTAAAAATGTGTTTATGCATATTCATAGATCCATCATTTTCTGCCTGGGAACATGTTTGTTGTGAAGCACACGGACACGTGCAGATGTTTGCACATTATAATTCTAATCATATATTCAAATACACCCATAAATGCATTGTTGTGTTTCATCATAAAAATGCAGACATGCAGCACATTAATGCACAGCTGGTCTAAACAATGACAGTACAGTGAAATCAGTGGTGGCAACAGATGACAGTAATATCTTTTTTTTTTTTTTGCTTCCAGTTCTGATTACAGGCTGTAAAATCATTTTCATGTTTTACAAGAAAGACATGACCTCCATTTAAAAAGACATTAGCCTTCCCACGCTATTTTGTTCAGCACTGAAGAAATTTTATAGCAAATTGTTGCGCTTTACTTAATTACTTAATGAAATTCCTTGCTTTGGCAATTTCATTTTCACCTGAGTCTCCCTCCTTTGCATTTGTAATTTGTTTTCTTCATTTGCCAAGATTTATCTAGCTGGACCAGCAGAGTGAATGATACATGGTGGTAAATTATGGTTTGATGTTACCTCCTTTTTCAGTCCTCTTTCTCTATTACAACATAAAAAGTTTTTAAACTATTCTTTAAGAGATTTGGCTAAATGTTTTCTTTGAAGAACATTATATTGTTGTCATGGGTGCAGGGAGACTTATTGCAAGATTCTGCCAAAAATCTCTCCAGCAGCTGCATCTATATAAATGTGAACAGCTTTCATCATAAAAGAAGGCTACTCTAAATCTAATGCCACGTAATATCTTGCACTTGCCTGATCCTGCACATTTCTTTAGAAATCCAAAATAAATGTGGAATGGAACGTATATGAACAAACCATTCACTCATTCACTGACTTGGAACAGCTCAAAACTAACAATGCAGCATAATACACTCCTGCAATCACATATTGCCCACACAACAGCAAATCCTGCTTCAAAAGAGTGACAACTTCAGATAGTGTGACTGTACTCCAGATCAAAATGTGAGTGTATTATTAGTTGTTTATTAGTATTTATTCTGCAGTACAGTATTGCATTGTAAAATAACAGTAAAAAATAAAGCTGACTACTTCGCAGATTTCACCTATCGCGGGTTATTTTTGGAACGTATCCCCCGCGATAAAGGAGGGATCACTGTATTACCAAAATTCTGCCTCAGAGTGATGCAGAAAAGTTAGTTAATGCAATTGTTACTTTAAATCTGGACTACTGTGACTTGTCATTTTTGGGCTGTCCCAAATATGTCCTGAAAGTCTTCCACCGATCTTAAAATACTGCAGCTGGGGTTTTGATGGGAACTAGTAGAAGAGATCATATTTATACTGTTTCACCTATTTTTATTGGCTCTTTGTAAAATTCCTTCTCCGTACATGTAAAGCGCTTCACGATCAAGCTCCATTATTCAGCAAATACCTCGTAGTTCCATATGTTCCAAACAAAGCGCCTTTCTTCAGGCAGCAGGTTGACTTGTGATTCATAGAGTCTCCTAAGACATCTACGATCTACCATCCTGCAACTTTAATTGCAAGTCATGCCCAACATAGCTGAATCAAATGATTGGCTTGTTACCGGGCTTCTGCAGAGCTGATCGACATGCACAAGAGGGAATTCAGTTATTTGATCCAGGTGTGTTGAAGACAAGGTCCATCTAAAAGTTGCAGGATGGTAAAACTTGACGACCGGACCCTAAGACATAACAATGTCAGGGAGCGCTCCCATTGTGGTTTTGGGGGGTAGATACCCTCTCTATCCTTAAGATTAAACTTAAGACCTTCCCTTTTAATGAATTAGAAAAGGTTATTACCACAATTTTACCATAGTACTACCAAATACTTTAACTACCACTTCATGACAATGTCATCTCAGGGCGCTTCATAGACATCAATTAGAGCCAATTCATAAAAAAAAAAAAAACTTGTTAAAGGAAAGAAAAAAATGCATCAAATTTTGACTTAAACTCAATCCTCATCCTGAGCAAGCAAAGGGCAACAGTGGGAAGAAAAATTCCCCTTTACTAGGAAGGCAAAACCTCTGGCGACCATCCACCTCGACTGACTGGAATGGAGAGGACAGGAAAGACAGATTAACACACACTGCAGCTTTTATCCAGAAACACTTTCAGAAAAGGAGCAATAGATTGATGATGTCACTAGTGTCAAATATTAATACAAGGAAGATAAGGAGCAGAGAAAGTAAAGAAATGTGCTCATTACATTGTGGGACATTGCCATATTACTGTGTATTACCAATATATTAACACACTATTGTCATATAATTACCAAGCTGTTATGTAAAGCACTACCAATATTTCCTTACATACCAAAATCACTAGAATATGTCTTACATTTTTATTCCTGAGCTAAGGTCTGATTATGATTTTATTTACATTAAAAGGTTTTCTTTGAAACAAGACCGACTCCCAATAAACATTACTGGCATTTCAGCCAGAAGTACTACACAACAATTTTCAAATAGTTTGATAAATGGTTGATTTCAATTTTTTCAACAGTATTTGAATGTTTGATCAAATTTACTAAAATTTATCAACTTTTTCTCGTAGCAGCCAGTTTAAACCTTAGGAATTATATGTGTGGATTTATGTACATATTTATGATTGCATCATTACATTTTGTCATGTATTTGGCAGTACATAGATTTGGTTCAGTTACTGAATACATAAAACACAAACAGTAATATAAGCTAAACTGATACAGAGCTAATATTTGAATGAGTCCACTTTGTACTGGTAGATTTGGGTACAAACATAAAAAACAGTTTTATAGTTTATACTCGTCATGCCAGTCAGGACTAGATGGTTGCTGGAGCCTAACCCAGCTGCTGTTAAAGAGAGTTTGGGTTCATCCTAGACAAGGGGGGTCATCCATCAGAGGGCTGACACAGAAACAAGACAACAACCACTCACTCGTTCTTGAGGTCAATTTAGAGTCACTAATTAAGATAGCATGCACTCCTTTGGATTGTGGGAGGAAGCTGGAGTACCCAGAGAAAACCCACACACTCAAGGAGAACATGCAAACTCCACACTGAAAAACCCAGCAGAAATTTTGTCAGATATTGTTTCCTCTGTTGATAACTTTGGGCTGTAACTTTTAGATTAATGTTTTAATGGAGTTTTCTAACGTTGCTCATGTCTCCACAGGCCGCCCATGTTCTTCATCTAAACTTTGCCAAAAAACCATCAAGAGATCGTCACCAGCTTTTGCAGGAGGGGGAGGGGGAGGGGGGTTGTTTGGAGACAGACTACTTTATGACTTTATCATTATGAAAAACAATGTATGTGAGGTTTGTTTTTAAGAGTGGTCAGGGTACAAGGCTCATGGTCTCAAAGAAAAATTGGAACAATAGGAATCTAACATTAAAACAAGAAAGATATGTAAAACAAACAAAAAACTAGCAAAACAATAAGAGGGTTATTGATATCATGACAAGTCTTATTTGGTCAAATTTTATGTAAATACACTCTATAAATGATAAATGAACTCGTACTTATATAGCACTTTTCCAGTCTTAGTGACCACTCAAAGCACTTTACACTATGTAGCCACATCCACCCATTCACACACACATTCACACCCCGATAGGCACATCGGGGGGCTAGCTGGGGTTTAGTGTCTTGCCCAAGGACACTTCAGCATGTATTCAGGGGAAGCCTGGAATTGAACTCCCAACCTGAAGGACAACTGCTCTTCCATCTGAGCTGAAAGCCTTTCTTAATCTTTTTTGCAGTGTAGCAGGATGCATTTAGCCTGCTGAAACTAATGTTACCATAAAGATATATATGTAGTCGTGTCATGGTACTGTCCTTCAAATGGCAGAAATCCAGGTTATCAAGCAAACACAGAATGATTCTTTCACCACAGTGATACTTGGAGTTATGTTATGGCTAGTCTAATCTGACCATACGCAGTGGCAGAAAGCCCATAAGTACCTGTTTAAGGCACTCTCAGCTGCAAACACAGGTCAGCAGAGGTATCCTGACCCGTCTGTGACTACAGCCCCAGAAACAACTGTGTTCTTAAACCCTGTAATCAGAACCAGTATTAACTCTTCTTCTAAGGTAGCTCTATTATTGAACTGGACAACACAGACAGCACCCTTTCCCCGCACACCAATAAGAATTGGCTGCCCATGACCTTTCTCTTCATGTGTTTTGTCTCATTGGGCCACATTTGGCATGTCTGGAACACTGCATGGCCAGTAAAATCCCCACGTTAGCAGCTTTAGTAGAGATTCTAAGACCTAGCCGTGGAACCATAACAATTTTATTCCTGTCAAAATCACTCATATCTTTGCACTTTTTCTATCCTTTTCTACTTCCAATACATTAACTTTAAGATAAAAATGTTCCTTTGCTGCCTGATATATCACACCAGCTGCCATATACCAATGTAAGGAGATAGGGATCTTTGACTTCACCTGCCAGTTGTCATAATGTTCTCTCTGATCTGTTTTGTAGTTTGGATGTCAGTAAAAGCTGGTTCTTTTTCTTCTTCTATGCACTTTCTGCTTTAGTTTCTATTTCCAATTTCTTTTAATAGCTTTTATTTGCTAATGCTGCATTTATTGCAGAGCAACTGCGTACAACTTAGATTCAGCTGCATATTATCCCTGAGAACGGAGTACGAGTAGTCTATAAAAGCCATCTTTGCTGTTTTATATGTAGAAATTCTTAAGTGTGAATCCTCACTGTCAGGTTGAGCAGGAGGAATATCCTTAATAGTATTTAAAGCTTAGGTACTTGTGTCATTTAAAAGCACACACCTCTGACTTAGCTTGCCCTCAGAGAGCTCTGGTACAGGTGGATCATCTCTGTTCTCTCCTTTCTCCACCAAGGCCCTGGCTGTCTGCTCTATGACTCGCTTTCAGTGTCAACCCGAGTAATCCCTGCAGTAAGAGCCTTGTACTGAAGGTTCACGCTTTTGCTTCTCTCTTAAAACCTGCAATACACCCTTGTTGAGTTCATTTTCTGGCTGTAAAAGGGCTTCTGGGCCATTCGGTTTTCATCAACGACTGTAACCGATGGAAACAAAAGGGAGAGAAAAACAAAAACAAAGCAACTGAATGGAAGCATGTAAGCAAAATGGATATGTGCTGCACATATTGATGTGCATTGTTGGCAGAAAGGAGAAACAGATTGGCCCTTTCTTTGGCAATAAAGATAAAACTCTAAAAAGGCCCATCTGTCTTATTGAATTCCAGCAGCCACAACACACATGCATACACACACATATGCATACACTTATACACCATCGTCAACGTTGTCACGTCACAAGACACACATTCGCTGAAGGGTTGCTTCCCAGCTGTGTCTTCACATTCAGAAAGGCCACTGACAGAGTTTACCCAGATAAATTGCATTTTAGACCCTTATTAGCACAATAAAACAATTTCTAAAGAGCCTCAGCCTTATCCCAGATTGATCAACCTCAGAGACCTTTTCAGACATTCCTATTTCCTGGAAGGGTTCCTCGAGACTCAAGCTACTATGAAGCAAACGAAAGATGTGTGGTCAGCTTATACTTCATACATTAAAAATCTTACTCATAAAATGGGATCTTGAGTGAGTAGCAATCTTCTCCTTGATATGTGGGTGCTGGTGAAAGAAATCTGGAATTTTGGTAACTGGTCATATATTTTGGTTTGATTTGATCATGCAGAACCTTTTTTTAGTATTACCTAACAGCATTTTGAGGAGGAGATATCCCACCATAAAACTCTTTCTACCATGCAGTGCTGCAGTTACATTTTGCTTTGCAATATGATAGCCAGTGGATGTAAATATAATGTTTTAAACATAGAAATAAAGGCAACAATAATTCATTCATATGTTTTAATTTTTGTTAAACTTCACATAGAACGGCAAACATTTTAAGCACAGCTGACATGCATGCTAAAACCATGTTGCATTAGTATATTAACACATTGGCTGCCAGCCATGGTTACAGCAGAT
>JBAMIG010000001.1:27895889-27913908 GCA_037177335.1 Kiunga ballochi
CCTGAAAGGCTATGTGTGTCTATATTTCTATGTGAATTTCCACCTCACAATAAGCAACCATCACGTCTCCTAAGCTTTGAACGCGCCTGAAGACATTGAGAGATCAGTATGCTGCGGGATGCTTGACACGCTCTGGTGACGTAACAAGGCCTCAGTTGGTGTGGTTACGTGACTTTTGGCTTGGTGAAACAACGCTCGATACAATGCTCATGAAACCTCCATGTCACATGCTCGATACATCCTTGAGCAGATGGGCTCGAGCATAGAATCCCTAGCCTTGGCTAGTGTAGTGATTTAGAGAACTTTTTGAGGATTGAGAATCAAGACATTTCGAATACCCTTGTGATTTTGTTTGCAAATTAGATTCTCTTTAAGTTTGTGCGTCATTGTGCTTTTTGAGTTTATTTGGTTGAAAAAGGAAGCTCTCTGCTTAGTTCATTGCTATTTTTGAGTAGTTTGTATTAGATTGTATGGAGGATGTGCAATCACGTGTTTCCAGTTGTTGACGATGCTAGGTTGGTGGGAAAGCGTCCTGTGATAACCAGTGAGTACCTACCATTTACACACAGGATAAAGCATGGATTTAAGCCTAAACACACTCACACAGCAAGTATGTGTGGATGGTACCAACAGAAACCTCTATCTCATCATGTCTCGGGTAAGTTTCCATCAATCTATCACTATGCGCTCCATATCCGTCTCTAGTATCAGCCAGAATGTGCCGTATTTATGTGAATTCTATGACCAGAAATAAACCCACAGTTCCCAGTTACATTATATTTTATTTCATAGTATTTGTGAAACCACAACGCAAAGAAACAGAAACTCAAAACATACGTTACCAGCAGGTTACCGTGGCAACGCGTCACCATGACGGTAAATAATCCACTCAGCCGCTTCCTGTGAGAAAATTAACGATTTTAACAGTGTAAAAAACGTTAATTTATTAATATATAATTAATATTTATTTCTTGTGTAAGTGAACATGATAGAAGCGGCATAATGTCCTTCCATGTGAAGTAAATGATAGACTTCATAGAAGCAACCGCACCTCCACGTTTTCTGTTAATGTCTGATTAATCTGTAAAATGATGGGTCGTTCTATTTACCCTGAATGTTAAGCTGCTACACCCGAATGCGGAGCATGAAATCACCATTTAGACCAGGAAGAATACTCCACACACTACAATCTGTACTATTTTAACTGGTCTAATACTGGACTACCTATATCCCAATAATAGCAGAAAAACAAAGTCACATGACTCAGTGACGTCAGCTGCACGTCCTCCATAGTATTTTGGGTTCCTTAGTAAATTGTTACTATTTTAAGAGGTAATTTGCCCTGAGACCACAATAGGGGTAATAACTCTAACTGAAAAGACAAAATTGGTACTACAGAGATAATACAATTATAATGAAAATAATCTTAACAAAATGTATATACTAAAATTAATTTAGAGACATTTTAAATCCGAATTGACTTTAATCATGGGGAAAAATATTGCCATGAAATTTTGACTACCTGATACATCTGGGAATCTACCAGCAACATTCTGGTTAATTTGCATCAAACATTATCTTTGTACTGGTTATGATTTTTGGTCATAAAACTTTTAAAACAGGTTTGTCATATTCCCTCATTTTGCTCTTGTATCTTTAAAACTGCTCGTTTCTGTGCTTCTGACATCTCAGGGTCAAATATATGCAACCCGGCTCCACCCCACTTCACTTCAAATTTCATCAGTCCAGTGAGGCTTCCACAGAGCTCATCAGTTGTTCTGCATTGATCTAGATTCTTGCAATCATTCTCAATCCCTGTCCCCTCCCAATCCCTCACCACTGCGGGGGGATTTTCTAGCATGCGTTGACGCATAATCTACCCCTTGAAATTACAACTTCACAATGAGGTCTGATCACCAAAGAGGCCTCACATATTTCTGCACCTCTGTTTAGTACACCCTGTCACATGATTTCATCACCTTGTAAAGCAGAATTCTGTTAAATACAACATAGTTTTCTGACATTGCGTACACATTTGTACACATGTCATAAACCCCATTATTATCCACCATAGTTTATGAATTCACAAGGTTTTTTTTCCTACCTGATTTTGAAATCAGATCTTCTGTTCATATATCCTAAAAGTGCATGTTTCACTGTGGACAAAAAATATTTATATATATGAATATAATAATATAATAATAATAATAATAATAATAATAATAATATTGTCTTTACAAACACATCAATTCAAGCCAATCCACAAGAAATGACCTGATTATGGAAGACCAACAGAAAGCATTGAGTCTTGACTTCTATCCAATCTTGTGTCCTGAGCATGCATGAGGCGACAGTGGAAAGGAAATATCTTTATATAAAAAGAAGGAAAAATCTCCAGCACAATCTGGCTCAGGGAGGACAGCCATCTGCTGAGAGGACAGGAAAGACAATCAACATGCACTGAAACTTTTTTCCAGGAAGACCGGCAAAAAGATGAAAATATTAATGATATCAGTAATGTCACATATTTATACATGAAGGAAATGGAGTAGAGACATGAAAAGGAAGTGCTAAGCCTTCCCATACAATTGATCCTATGGCAGTATAATTAATGGATGACAAGCCCAGCCCTGACTATAAGATGCATTAAAAAAGAATGTCTTAACATTGATCTTAAAGATAAAGAGGGAATCTGCCTCAAACACACACACTGGGAGTTGGTTCTATAAAAGAGGAGTCTGACAGCCAAAGGTTCTTTCTTCCATCATTTTCTCAGACAGCAGGCTAACGTGTATTCCCAGAGTCTTTAATAGGAGTTTTCAACTAAGCTGGTTCTTGTGCTGGTTCCCTGCTTGAGCTAGAGCCAGAGCTTTGCTGGTTCAACTCCAGTGCTTCCAAAACACTTGTTTTGTTTTTGACCAAAGAGCCTGGTTGGGTCTGCGTCATCACATAATCTAAATCATGTTTATGTGCGTAGTATCAAACGTCACATATGAGCAACGCTATAACAGCAACATTTATCAGACTTCCTGATGTTGAAGTTATGAGTTTTCACCACGGTATCATCCACCATGAACAGGAGGAATAACTCAACCATGGCAACGTTTTCTGGGCGTCGGTTGTTTGGTTCATCGGCCATCACCAAGATCAGGAATAGGATTTTAAAAATGCAGGCTTTATTTAGGATTGCTGTTACCACTGCGTCCCAGCTTCCTCTTCTGATCTTTGAAATCTATTTAAGCTTTTCTTATTTGTTGATCAGCTAATGAGACATCATTAGCAGCAGCTACTAATTTGTGTTTCGCTGCGGATCTCTTGCAGCAACTGTGTCCTGCTGTAGAGCTCCTGCGCCTGTGTCTCAATGCGGTGCTGCTGCTGCGACTGTGTCCCGCTGTGGCTGCTTGAACACAGAATTTGCCCAATTTGCGCCATTTAATTTACTTTGAATCTCCACAGACGACCATTAAGCCAGGAAACACAGACTCTCCTCCTCAGATATATTCTTCTTGTTCTTAGATACCATTTCTTTGCTTTTATTAAGATGTGTGTTCGTGTTTAATAGCTATCATTTTGGTCAGGTGCGGCCCCCAGCTGCGGACACAAGCTGCGTGAACAGGTTCTCAACTGCCCAGCACGGCAGCAGCGAAGTTGCAAAAGTTTTATTAATATCGTTACCAGAGTAGATAAGCATGGCTCGCTACAGAGCACCGCTAATGTCCAGTATGCTAACGCCAACATTATTGAAGCTTCAAAGTAGAACTAGCGACTTATTTTTAGTATGCATTTTATTAAAAGATTGACGATTAGGCTACATATTGAAAAAACGTTAAACTATAAAAATCAACGATTGTTGTATTTTGATAAAACCTTTCAGTGAGTGGATACAATACACATTTGTGAACCTCTTTTGAATCGGTAGTAGCCATCACGCCGTGAATTGCTATTTTTCATACCCCTTGGTTTGAAGTGAGCTCCTAAAAGATCTTCGTTTGAAGGGGTAGATAGCCCTAGCCCTTACCCCTTTCCCTCTGTTCTCATGGGAATTGGGACACCCCTACCCCTACACGTGAACACATAAAACGTAGGATTAGGAGGCCACTGTGCTAACCAACTGCGCCACCGTGCTACCTGTAAGGGGTGACATGAAAAATGCCAAACATAACTTAAGAATGACCTGGCTGCAGAAAACTAACACACGTGGCTAAATAGATCCAAAAGTTCCCTGAAACTTGGTATGACATTATGTCATTATTCATGCAGAGGTATATTTTGATGAGTTTTGATTATAGTTTTTTCACATTCATTCTGAAAAATACTTTACAAAATGTATATAAACTTAAACATTTTTTCAACTTTATCTCAACTCTTCTTCCTATAACCCCTTTTAACAGTGTTTATCAGCAAAGCCTTTCTTGTAGTAGACTAGACCAGTGGTTCTAGGGGGTTGGGACCCCACGGGGGTTGAGAGATTTATTTTACATGATTGCCAGATACCGTAAATTCTTTGTTATACAGCACACCTTCATATAAGTTGCAAACACTAATTTAATTTTAAAGAGAAAATGGATTCTGTACATATATAAATCGGGTCAGTTTATAAGCCGCCAGCTGGGGAATCACGAGATTGAAATGACTTAAAAGGCACTTCACACTGCTTTGAAGAGAAGAAACTTTTTTTTTTTTATAAGCGAAATGTTTTTAATTTATTTTGAAAAAATAATAATAAAAAACAAATAATCATTTTTGAGCTAATATGATTTTCATTTAACATTACGCATGACATGTGCATAATTTCTGAGATGCTTTAAATTTATTACAAGCTCTCCAGCTCTCTTGTTTAATGGGGGAAGATGGAGTGGGTGATTGACAAGCAAATTGATGTGGAAGCTACAGTGTTGTGGGTGTTGTATCGATTTGTTATGGTGAAGATGGAGCTGAACTAAAAAGCAAAGCTCTCGATTTATTTACGTTCCTACTTTCACCTATGGTCATGAGCTTCAGGTCATGACCAAAAAAAAGAGCAAGATCCCGGACACAATAAGTTCACTTTACACGGTGGCTACATGTATATTTAATTCATTGACTGCTAGCTAAAGCAGCGAGCCTTGCGCTGCTCTGCACTGTCTCTAAATCAAAACATTTGGCTAGAAATATGATAATATGCAGCCATGTCAGTATTTAAGCCACAGTGTTTGAAGTGTGTGAAAAAAAGTAGCAGCTTATAGTTGACTACAGATTTTAAAAATTATATAGTCTACTTACATATAAAACAGAATTTGGGGATGTTTACCATGGGCTGTTAAAATTAAATTATGAAATATGAGAGCATGAATTAATTAGAAAATGTAAAATTATTCTGAAATTAAAATTGAGCACATAATGCCCCTGGCTGTTCCTTGTAGGTTGTCTCTTAGCATTTGCTGAATTTGATTGTATATGGCTAGTAATTACTTTCTTTGTAACTAGTTTTATAGGCAGAAAGCAAGCTATTGGGAAAATATTTGTCCCTCACCTACCTAATACTTTCTGGTTGGTTCTGACAAGATTCTTCCTCTTTTCTTCTGGCTAATGAGTAATGTGTTATTTATTGTTTGGAACAAGACTGCACAGTAGTGTGGGATGGTTAGAACTTAAGCGCTTCCCAAGACATGCATACATAGATTAATTGGTATCTCTTTCTGTGAAAGTGACTGGTTGCTTCCCTCTCTATGCTGGACCTGGGATCACAGAGAGGCATCCTGTCTCTTGTCTACTTAGTTAGCCTATCGGGTAGGCTCTAGTTTTCCCACAACCCTGAATTGGGTTTAGAAAATGAATTGTATTGTATAGGAGTGATTCATAACACCCATCATTGATAAGCGCACCACTGTGGTCAAAATTTATGGGAGTGGATGTCACAATGTAAGTATGTTTTGGAAACAGCCACTCCAAGAGGAGCAGATGGACCTAAAGGGAAAAAAATGGCATAGTTTTGGAAAGTTGGAAATGATTTGTTAATAATCTTTTTATTATTAACAATACTTTTATTTTTTACTAGTATTTTATTTTACTTTTAAAAGGAAGTAATTTCATATGGCACTGCACTGTCTGCAAAACCAGTAGTGAGCCCAGGTGCTTACCTTGACAATTTCCCAATTAGACTCATTTTAACCTCTCACTTGGACCATTCTCTCTAAACTTTCATCACAAGTCAATAGATGGGCGACAATCAATGTCTTTGGAGTCATCAGACAACCTAACATAGACTTAGTTACCACTGTATAACTGATGCCAGGCAAAGGCTTTCCTACTTTTGTGACTTCTCTCTTGATCAGACACTAACACCTCTCTGGCATTGTTCTAACTTCACTGGAAAATTCTGCTCTCTATGGATATTTCAATGAGCACCCATGTTTTTGCTCTCATTTTTTTTCTTTTTCTACAATTTCCTATCCTAATCTGTTAACAAATGAGCTAAGTCAACAGCTCAGCAATAAGAATGCAGCATTTTTACTATCTAAAACACCTTAAATATGTAAGTTAAAAAAAAATATGCAAGCATGATGATTTGAATGCATTAACTGATCAATAATTTAACCTTCAGATACATAAAACCTGAAGCTCTTGAACTTGAATATTTTTTTTAACCTTGTTATCTTCATTTTATAACACTTACATGAGGGATATTGCCAGATGAATGTTTAATAGAGCTATCACAAATTAATTGGTCCAGCGTAAACCGGAGGGCCACATAACTGCAGCTCATGTGGACTGGTAAGTTCCTTTTGCTTTTAGGCAAAATGACATTAATTTGTCATGTGATATGCATGTATTGGTAATTAAAAGCCTGGATAATATTTGGAGAGAAAGAGGCGGGGCTCAGTTTTTACATCCAAAGCCCATATCTGCTCCCTCAGTCTCTGAAAGAGTTAATTTAGCCATTATAATAGTAGACAGGTACATGAAAATCTGCATGGGTAAAGACAGAAAAACATGTGGTTATGTTTTCCCAAAACTTAGAACAGAAAACTGCTTTTCATTTAAGTTTGTTTGTAATTGAGGGCATCTATGCCACTAAACAGTAATTACAGTTTCCACACCATATGAGCAGGAGCCACAGGCCCACCATAAAAAAAATCTGGCACACATTAGCAGGGAACAACGAACACAAGGTTGTCACCCGAGGGACACTTCCATTACATGACAAAAGTGGGTAGGTAATTTGATTTACTATTTAGTTGGGCAACCCCTGTCAGACCTGCAGCCATACACAGCAGTGGGGGTGCATGGAGATTGACTACTAATGAGAATGCTGACCTGCCAGGGTTGCACATTTCAAAAAACAATTTGTGCTATCATTTAGCTGGAGATATTAGTTGGTAAAATGTGTTCCATTGCTGATTTTTGACTAATGGATCAGGAGCATAAAGATAATAGCCTGAGGGTTTAAAACCACTTCCAGTCCCTGAGGGCAGAGGAATCCTAAAGACCTACACTTTGGAAGGTCTAGGAAGGAAAATGGAGATGTATGCTGCAATATGGAATCAGATGATGAGATTTAAAATATAAATCATTTACGACATCCTGTTTATCAAATCTTTATGACATTGTTTCATTGTGAGCAACATCCGCTCTGTGGGAACTGTATATGTATATCTGAATGGCTAATATAAAGTCAATAAATGAGAATGTGTGATTGTGTGTCCACATGAATGACTGCTTTGCAAAAACTGCAAATCAAAAGCTTTTGTTATTTATAGGAAAGTTCTATGACATAAAACCTGATAAAGTCTTTCAACCAGACTAATGAAGAGAATATAATGTTTACAATGTTACCAAAGAAAAAAAAATACAATGTTACCGACTAACATATAAGCCAAAAGGGAGAAATTTTAAAACAATACCATTTTAATCTGTTCTGGTGAGAAATAAATACAAAAACATTGGCACAGTTTACATTTAAACTAATTAGCAAAATGAAAGACTTTCTCATGAGAAATTTGATCTCTTTGAGTGTTCTATATAATTTCTCTAATAAGTTAATAATAAATTATCGTACAAAATGGCTTCCACTGCTCCTCAGATAACAACAAATGCCTTAACATGTAGGATTTATGTGATGAAGCTGTGATGTACTTATGGAGATTGTAAAATATCAATGACAGCAACAGTTGCTGTATATGCCCGAAGACAAGCCACATTTGTAGTCTTTTGACTCTTTTCATGGTCCCCGATGGCTCATTGGGACCAAACTTTCAGCCCCGCCCGTCTTTATGTGAGACTGTAGCCCAGTGTCACATAAAATGAAATGAGTGAGTCTGTCTACATGATCAATAGCTTGTCTCCTAAAATAAAAACAGAAACTGGGAATTTGTTTGTTACATCTCCTAGGTCCAACTATGTTGTTTTGCTTCTTTTATTTCTTTGCCTAACTTTATAGTAATTAAATCAATTAAATCAAAATATAAAAGTAAAAAGCCTTCAGGCCTTCAGACAGACCTAGACCTATCAGATAGAGCTGGAACTCTGTTCTGTGACATGACAATCAAAAATGACAACCCCCCTTCCCTACACACACACACACACATACACACACACACATACTGCCTTATTAAGGTTCAAACCATGTTCAAGTTATGCAAAATCA
Organism: Kiunga ballochi; assembly: GCA_037177335.1. NCBI lineage: Eukaryota > Metazoa > Chordata > Actinopteri > Atheriniformes > Pseudomugilidae > Kiunga > Kiunga ballochi. The sequence goes on from JBAMIG010000001.1 coordinate 27,904,516, forward strand.
TTTTGGCATTTTATGACACAATTATATTTAAATGCAAATGGACAATAGATTGAAAGAGGTGCACGGATTGGCTAGTGACACATTCACTGACTGATCACCTCATTAGGTTGTTCACTTATTTTTTTACAAAATATCTAGTCAGCCAATTACATGGAAGACACTCGGTACGTGTGGACATGGTCAAGATGACTTACTGAACCTCAAACTGAGCACCCCAATGAGGAATAAAGAGAACTTTATTGGCTTTTTAACATGACATGGTTGATGGTCTCAGCATTTTCAAAACTGCTGACTTAGGCTTTTCACACACAATCATCTTTAGATTTTACAGAGAAGGGTCTGAAAAGAGGAGAAATGTATCCAGCAGGCTGTAGTTGTCTGGACTAAAATGTCTTGTTGCCTGTCAGAGGTCAGAGGAGAATAGTCAGACTGGTTGAAAATGAAAGAATCGCAACATTGACTCAAATGAGCTCTTGTGTTAATAGTGTACTATCTCCAAACACATCTAACCTTGAAGCATGCAGTCTTCAGTAGTGAAAGACCATCACCGGGTGTCTTTCCTATCAGTTAAGAACAGGAAACTCATGCTACAATTCAGTCGGACTCACCAAAACTGAACAGATGATGGAACAATGTTGTCTAATCTGACACGTGTCCATTTCAGCTCTACAATCAGATGGTATAGTAATTTGCTGGAATCAATATAAAAACATGGATGCCTCCTGCCTTGTTCTCCTGCTATTGGTGGTATAAGTGTGTTGGGGGGGGGGGATTTTCTTGCCACACTTTGTATAGCTATAAACCTACATTGCATGGTTTAACCACAACAGCCTACCTGAGTATTGTTGCTGACCACGTCCATCCCTTGACCATGGTGTAGCATCTTGTGTTGTTCAGCCAACAAATGAGCAACAGCTGTGTGAAGCTGTCATGTCAATTGCTAACATGAAAAGGTGAACTAATAAAGTACACCAAGTCTTTTTAAATGTTACCTGTTTTTTATAGTGTAGACATCAAAGTTTTTAAAGGAATGAGTTCTCAGATCTGTTACGGGGATGAAACCTGCAAATGGGTTTTGGTCACACAGCATTATTGGTGTTATTTTCATCTTTTTAAACTGGGTTTTGTGTTTAGACTGTCCAAAAACATTAGATGTTCCTTTAGAAAGAACTTTTTCAGATGAGGCAAATGTCAATTTGGGGAACAAAATATTTTCACTTAAAATCTGAGACATTTTCAAGCTAGGGGAAAGCTGCAGAAACAACCAAATGACTGACGTTCAACATCTCTGTGATCCATGATACTATTGTATTCCTCTCATAAAGCTGCTTTTGTGGTGCAGACAGAATTAAAATGTAAATAAAATAAACTTTAAATCAGTTTTTTTAAATTTACAATACTGCCCAGCAGTGTCACAAGACTACTTTTGTCTTCATCATGGAGTCTAATGATGCAAATGAAGTGCCAGAAGCTTATTTAAAGAGCTGACACATTCGTCTTGCTCAGAGGATGGGCTCTGTTTGTGTATTGAATTTATTTTTATATCACTGTTCTAGGCTTTCCATGAGCATTTTGTGGTTAAAATATTAAAAAAAGTATACAATTCCGGTCTCTTCCCATCTGCCTTTACTGAAACAGAATGAATGATGTCTTTTTAGGGCAATTAAGAGCAACATTGTACATAAAACTCTCAATCGACCACATGGCATTTTATTGTTTGTATGGCTTTTTTTCATTGTAAGTTTAGGTTTCTGTGGTACAGCTTCTGTCTTCACTGTTGGGGGATTTTCACCTCAGTTTAAAAAAAAACTAATCAAAAACACAGAATCACAACCATTCAGCAATATTTATAAAAATATATTTCACAAAGTAGGAAACAATACAGGGTATCTTAGGTTACAGTACAGGGAGTAAATAATTGAACATACACAATTATAAGCATTAAAGCACAGTAGAAAATATGATCTGCATGTAGGACTATTCCATATATATTGTTTATTCTACTGAGAAATGCCATAATACTGTTTTAGTACAAACTGAGTATGCACGCAGCTGTAGTGCCATTGAAATTGTCATAATGTGCAAGAGCTAACGTGCAGAGACAAAACCTACCACCTCATTGAAAGCTAATGACGTTAGCAGTAATTCTATGTACAGTAGAACATTTTTTTATTGGTATCATACAGCATAAGCACAATATGCACATGGTCTTGATTTGTGTTCTCATTTGTTTTGGGCTAATGTAATCTCTGGTTCCTGAATGGGGCTTGGTGTTTGAAGGGAGTCACATACTTCAGTTGGACTATTGTGCTCAGAAGCTCACTGACTTCAACTCAGAATATAGTAAGGGTTGTATTTTACACAGAATCAGCATGTGTATGAAAGTCCTACAGACCCAATTGCCAATTGATAATGTTTAAATTGAAGCTTTTGTTTGCTTTGTTACATCTAGTCTTTATTGTCCACTGGCATTATTTTATGATATGATTAGGCTCTTTTGAAAAAGTGTTCAAGTGGTTGAAAAAATCTTAATGTGAAATAATCTAAGCACGCTCACTTCAAATAGCACAGAAAAAAAATTACATAAGAACAGATATACAAAAACTGATCAAACAATAATGAAGAATCAACACATCTCTTGTCAAAAAACAGTAGATTACAATTGTATTTAATGTTGCTTCTGTAAAAAGAAGGCCTCAGAGTTTCTACATTTCTCTTTTTTGTCTTTACATCAGTCTTTTATAGGCTAGTAACATTTGCGACCCACACCTGTAGCATGTAAATACAAAGAGTTGTATAAAGCAAGCCTCTCTGGGCTTTAGACCGTTTACAAACGTGGCCACCAGAGAACATATCAAATTTTGACAAATTCACCTTGAAGCCAATAGTAGTTTGTCTTTTTATGTGTTATTTTTTTTCTTTCAAAACCATACATACATTCATCATGGTAATGTAGACCATATATTGCTTTTTCATTTTCATTTTGTTCCCCTTCACTGTACAGCTGGGTGGCTTGGAGAGACAGGTACTGAAGCAGCCCTCTGCAGCTTCTGTAGTCCAGCTTGGTGTCTGTGGAGTATTGAGTATGGTGTCCATTCAAGCTTCAGAGAATCCAACAACACCAGTTCATTGGGTAACTACCAGAAATGCCAGAGTTTTTCTGCTACTGGCAGTCACAGCAAATGACTAACACCCAAAATACTGCTAGACACTCCACAACGGAATCTAAGTTACACTCCACAAGAATCATAGATCTCCTAAGAAAGACATTGTTTGGCTCGACAATTACAATGCGCTTGACATAGTGGATGACAACTGCTATACCTCACTCTAAAAAGAATACAAAAAGTGGCCTCTCCTTGTTTTTACCAGTTCTTCTTATCTTTTAAACCACTGTTTCTAAAAGTCAGTCCCCCCTCACACCACTCTCTAGCATTTAATACACAAGAATGTGGACAGAAAAAAAATCGCAAAGGTCTTTAATACTAACAAACCAAAGGTCAGGTCTCACGATCACTCTCACCCACAGAGTAGAGTTCCCCAAGTCTTCTGAAGCGTGGGCCCCACTCTCTGAGATAGTCATAGTTCTGGTCGGAGTCTGATGATGCCGTCTCCAGTGAGCTGAGGGACCCGGCAATGGATCCCCGACCCTCATATCCATAGATCTGGATGGAGTCATAAGGCGGTGCTGTTGGATCATTGTCTGCCTCATGGAGACGTACATTGATGAATTCGTCCACATCCACTCCATTTGGACCCGAGTTCTGGCCTGCTCGTGGCATAAACTGCAAGTCAGGCTTGATGTCCTTGCGTGGCAGGTAGCCGTTGATGCCATCAGGGTTCTGCAGAGTGGCAATGTCGAATGCCTCTGTATCCTCCTCGCCACCACCTTCATCGTCATATCGGATTATATTTTCCCGAACATCCTCATCATCTTTGATAATGAGTGGCTCATTTTTGTGTCTCCTCAATGTCACAAACAGAACGACTATTACTATCAGAAAGAAAAATAGGGAATAAAAAAGGAAGAAAAGGGAAAAAAAATCTTGGTCAAGGTTGAAGTAGATCATTTATCAAGATAGGATTAAATCATGTAAATTAGTACAAGACCACTAAAATCATAAGGAAATAATGAGTCAAGTTTAATACTAAAAGAACAATTGAGACTCACCCAACAAGAGGATAATGCAGGCTAGTATGGCAATGAGGGCACCCATACTTAAACCAATAGGTAAGACATATGCTTCCACGTTGCATGATTGGACAATTCCATCCTTGCTGCAACCACAAACTCTGATGGTCAAGGTGTTAGTACTGCTCATCGGTGGATTCCCGTTGTCAGTCACAATGATTGGCAGAAAGTACATCTCCTGTTTCTGTCGTCGGAAGGTATCATGCTTTGCTAGGACGCTGATTGAATTGTCTGTCAGACAGAGGTAAAGCCAGAAAGAATTTTTTTAAGGGACGTGTGAAAACCCATTATTGTTTGTGGTAGTGATGGAGTGAAATCCAATTATTAAATTGTGTGAAGATCAGTGCAGCATGAGGGTAAACTAATTTCAAATCAATCGTCAGCAGGCTTTTTAGCATTCTTGCAGTAGATGACTTCAGTTTCCTTCCTTTTTTCTTCCTTTTCTGTATACACACTTATATTTAAGAATTCTGAAGAAAGCAGAGCCCACGTTCGTTATTCCTCTTTAAAATATGAAGAAATGAAGGGACCACGGCAGGCGACATTGGCTAAGAAGATGGCACATGTCGACCCAGAAAGGTGCCAGCTGCTCTTTGATGACACTTCTGTGAAGTTGTCTGCTCATTAGCTGGCACTCCTTCCCCAGCTCACACTATCAAACACTCACATTCCCATAAGAATCTACTCCTGGTGATCTTATTGAAAATGTACAAGATGTCTGATAGTCTAACCTTTCCCTCATTGCTTGAGGGTGCACTGAAGACAGGGAAAATAAAAGCTGCATAATATGGAATAAAGGGCCAGGGTGAAACTTCATCATCAACTCAGCAAAATTAATCAAAAGATGAACACTTCACAATAGAATCACTTCCTTTGCACCATCGGTAATTGATGTGAGCAGATGTTCAGATTTATTTTCTTACAAGTGTTTCTGCTCAGTGGTACACTCTGCTTTGTGAGTAGCAACATGTCCTACTTTGTTTGGATCATTTCAGCAGTGCATACCGAGATATCAACGATACAGTACTTAACTCTCAGGGCATGTCCTTTTATACAGGTCATTATCATTTTCTTGTCTAATATTGGTGTTAAAAATAGAATTACACATTTCCCGCCTGTCAGCCCAACCACAGAGAGTCACATCCTCAAAGAGCAACACAGCTATGTAGATAACCTTCAAACAGACTGAACCTACTGTTTGAAAAAAAGCATTATTATTGTCCTTCATATATATAAAACCACATTAAAAGGGTTTGATCCAGTGACTATTGGGTTTTGTTTAAAATTGTGGATATTGAAGTATTAATTATCACAATTTTAAAAACGGCTAATTTAAATGAACATTTTTTTCTTTAAATAACTCAGTATGTGGGTGGCTACAAATACAAGTAATGAGAATAGAAAAGTTGTCTCACTATTAATCTACTGATGGTTATGTGTACCAATAGTGAGGTGAATAGCAGCAAAATTCAATATTAATAGTCAAAAAGTAGTCAGAAATAAAATTATTTTGAATTAATAATGAGAAAAGTTGAAGAGGTGTTAATTGTATCAGCTCAACTTTAGCAAGACTGAAATCTTATGAGTTTTTAAAGAGGGTTGGTATCACTTCTTTACCACCAGTGGAGCCAATTTACCATTCCATAAATTTGCTCTGTGACTCAGTGAACACACATATATAGCAAAATTCAGCCACCCATATCTCAAAGTCTTTGAATAAGTGTGCTTAATACTTTTAACAATAAGGCTACTAGGATTAGCTTATGCATGGATAATTATAGTCAGTGAACTGTTTATGAAAGCTTGTTTTTGTGGCCATATTGACTATTAGCTTTAGCTACAAACCATGATGAAACTTTAATTTTTAATTTTGCCTTTTGAAATGAATAAAATGTCTGAGTAGTTTGCCGTTCATCATTTGCTTCATGGTAATAATTTTTTTTTGTTATTAAGAATAGGATGTTCTGGTCTGTTGCAACCTTGTCTACTAAAGTGTTTGCCAGAGAGCTCTATCTTGCATGCAGTTGGTCAAAACCTTAGCCATTTTTCCCCAAGGCAGACAACCCTTAACCTATTCACTGTGCAATCCCTACAATTAGACTCATCATCACAAACAAAAGCCGTGAAGCAGTTCATAGAGGCCCTGCTGCTCTTCTCTGAAGTGTCTCCCACAGCTGCCGATTCAGACAGAAACAGTCACTGAAGTGCTGGGGGATATGGTGTGATGGGCTCTTCTCTGTTTGGAATTAACAATATTACAGACAAGTGGCGGCTGTGGTGTGGTATGTGATCTATGGTACAGAGCCAAACCTCAACACATATTTACTGTGGTTGCAGGCAAGCGGTGAAAAATGAAGGCATTTTGTTTTGTTTTTCTATTTTTTAGGGAGGATGGGTTGTGGAACATTTATCGTGAGGGGGGTTTTAGTGCTGCAGCTTCAAAAAATTATTGAATTTTCTCTTACAGAATCAAGGATTTATGAAGAGTGAGGTGGATCGATAAAAGACAACGAATAACATGCAGTGAAGCATGTTTTGGGTTATCTGATGGGGAAAAAAAGGATTTTATTGTTGATTTTATAAAATAATATTCATGCTGTGCCAAATATATATATATATACTTTGCCCAGGCTATTTTTAGGCTTCCTGTGATTATACTGACATCTCATATTCCTCCCTGCTAATATATCTATTTCAAAAGTAAAATGTTTTTATTTTTGGCAGAACATAGCAAGTCCATTTGATGACCTGATTTTTATACAACCTTTCCTCCTCCAGTAAGTTAGCCTGCAGTCCCTACACGGAAACAGAAGGCTTGTACCATATGAAGATTTTTTTGCTCCAAGCAAAAAAACATTACACAACATCATTGTGAACACATAGTCTGTTTAAGACCAGTAGTAGGAGGGTAGACAGAAGAGGAATGGAAGACAAGAGAAAGACAAAAACAAGAGAAAATGGGAAATAAACAAGTCTGAATATTTAGCAAATAAATATAGAAGCCATCTGCTTTGATGAAACAGCTCCTAGGAAGTCACCCTACATTGAGCTGCAAGACTACCAAGAAACGCAATTTGGATCCCATCTATTTAGTTTCCCTCAAAATGCACTGGGGAGTAAAAAGAAGCTGGTGTCCAGACAATTTCACATCTGCTGATTGTGAGCTACACTGATCCACCAGATTTCATCTCCACTTAGGCTAACGTGCCGTGGGTTATAAAAGAGACTGGAAAGCAGGTGGAAAAAAACTGGAGAAACTTTAGAACAACAAAAAGCTTTAAGAGATTTATCTGTTTCTCACCTTGGTTGTTTTTGATAGTGAAATTGGGATTGTTGAGCATCTCTGGAACAAGACGATAGTCAAAGTAGTGGCCCTGAACTGGGTCGTCTTTGTCTACAGCACTGACAGTCTGGATTACCTGTGTTGAAAACAAAGAGACAAGACGATGTACAGAGGAGAGCTTGGAGCCATTAGAGGAGGCAGCCTATTCATTATTTGCAATCACAGATTGCTTTTTGTAAGAGTGGCTGGATCACACTGATGAAATATATGTCCTATTCATTCGTGGAGTTTGAGATTATTATCAACGAGGTGCTGTCTAGACTGGCACACTTTGAGGCTCCTAGCTCTATCTGTTAATCTGTCATCACAGGTCTTTTCACACTATATGTCTTTATGACTGATTGGAAATTAGAATTCCGGCCCTGCAGGACAGTCTCCCTTCCTTAGCCCTCCTTTCAAGAAAGCTCCCACTTGTATGTACGCCGGTCCCCTGAATGGGGTCGATTGATGAGAAGGAGAATGCTAAGTACTTGTCCAGGATTTTTGGCGAAGGAAAGCATTGTGCCATCTGGAGGAAGACATGAAAGACTGTCTTGAATTATGATCCACTCTGATCAATCCTGACTGCTCTCATTTCCCCTTTGCTCTGCACACGCTGTGTCAAGGGAGGAATGTTTCAGAGAAAAAGGACCATACTCCCACCTTTGAGGTTTGTCAGTGAAATAAATAGACTATAATTCATTGTGGCCGATCATTACTAGGGGGGGGAGAGAGAAAAAGAAAAGGACAGAGTAAGAGAGTGATAGATCACTTCTTCGATGAAGGAGTCATTTCTTTCCTTACCTGTCCAGGTTTTCCATTTTCGCACAGAAAAGCATCATATTCTGTGGCGAATTCCGGGGCGTTGTCGTTAATGTCCATTACTCTGATGGCCACAATTGCCCTCGATATCTGACTGTGGTTCCCTGTGATAGATTGATAGATACATACAGTAGATAGACAAAAGCATTCAAAAGAGGGGAGTAAAATAAAAGTATAGATTAATCAATTGGAATGAATGAAAACAATTAGTCTGTAATATAACACACCTTTACATAAATTATTGCCAAGGAAAATTCTATAACCTAGTTTTAATTTCCTTTAGGAGCCATCTTTTTCCCTTCATTTCCTTAGTTGATGGGAGAGACTGGTGATAAAACACATCAATCTTTATTTTAGAAGGTATCAACAATGCAAAAGATGGATCAGTGGAACAAAAGAAGAAAAAAATCGTATTCAAAGAGCATTTAGAAATTTCTCTGTACACTGTAATGTTTAATACATGAGGATTAAAATCTGCATATTAATGTCATTGATATCTAAAGTCCAAAAATACAATAAAGGATTGTTTAATTAGATGAGACTTTGAGAGGAAACATTCAGCACTGATAACTGCCAGTCCTTTTTTAAGAGTCTCAGTGAACTCGTGTATTTATTAATCAGTGTAGCAATTGCCAACTTTTCAAGAATTTAATTTTTAATTAGCCCCAAGTGGGCTGTGTCACTGTGACCAAGGGTACTGGTGTGTTTTTGTTCTATTTGATTGATTTCTATTTTGAATAAAAGCATAGTCTTAACATGTCGACACAAACCTGTCTGAACAGAATCCTCTTGAGAAGGTGAATTATTGCTTCTTTTAAAAGACACCATCAGTAGCAGCTCAACTTTCTCTCACTTTCCTAACCTGCCACTGAATTTGTCCATCTATCCATCCATTTATCCATCCTTCCATCCATTTATCCATTCATCTATTGATCCTTCCCTCTATTGTCCATCCATCCAACCTGCCATTCACCATTTCATTCATCTGTACATGCCTCCATCCATCCATCCATCCATCCATCCATCCATCCATCCATCCATCCATCCATCCATCCAT
>JBAMIG010000001.1:27924003-27938697 GCA_037177335.1 Kiunga ballochi
ATATATATATATATATATATATATATATATATATGTGTGTGTGTGTGTGTGTGTGTGTGTTTTTACCTGTTTTTATTACAATTTATTTTATCTGATTGATTTTCATAATGTTTTTAAAAATTTGTTAAAATGACTTCTTTCATCAGCTTCGTTTTCAGGTATTCAGCATTTTGGGCAACCACATACTTTTTAAAAAAATGTGTTTTGTAAGTTAACCTGACCTTAAACTTTATTATTTTGGAATAATTCTTCTTTTACTCTGGTTCTGTCCTTTTATCTATGACATTCATTCAAGGGCTAAACACAGTTTACAGAATGAAAACCAACATCTTTCATTACATTCTGTGTTGAATTTCTTTGTTGGAAGAGTTTTAAGTAAGTCTTCACATTGTTTCCATACAGTGTGAAGACTTACTTAATCTTACCATCCAGACTTATACAGCTACTTCTTTTAGTAATAAAATAGTGATCAAATGAGATATTTCTTTCACCAAACATGCTTTAACAAGAAAAAAATAAGTTTTATTTAATTTTTAAGTTCCTATACTTCTATTCGCTTGACATGATTGGTGTAAAATGCTGAAAATATGTATTTTCAGGACTATTTTTACCCACCGTTTCCTCTTCACACACCTATAAAACACAGGCTAGTATGGAAAAAACAAATGGGCATTGGGATGTGAAATAAGGACAAACAGGCAAAAGATGTCATTACACATAAGAAAAGACGCATCTAGTAACCCCAGGGCCCTATTCCTCCTCCTGGCAATCTCATCACTATACATGAGGATGCTGCCAGAAAAGCATTTAACAAAAAAAAAAAAAAAGAGGAGAAAGTAAAAGTGGAATGAACCAGTCCTGCTCTATAGCATCATCCAATCTCTGAAACCCAGCCTGCTCTCTGTTCGCAAGGCAATTACACACAACCTGTTGAGTGTTGTCCCGGGAATGCGGTCAGCAAGTCACTGGAGAATTAATGAAATGCCAAGGTGGAGGGAGAGAAATTGCCTGTATAACCTATCCTCAAGGTGCCCTTGTGGTATTTCCAAGAGTAAGTCATACAAGAAAGTGCACTACACTATAGTCGGGCAAATCAGACGGTAAAAAGAAAGTTGTGTTTTCTTCAACTCATAATCCACTCCTATTCCTTCTGTTCATCCTGGGAAAATGAGAGCAATCAGAGTCACTTGCTCTCTGTCCAGGACACACCTGCAGTCTCCAAAGGTCAGAGACATGAAGAGATATAATTGCATACCTCAGTGTCAACCCTATTATTAAAAGACGTAATTATAGCCTGAAAAGAATCATTTGTTAACCTCAAATCTTCTATCCAATACCTCTTGAAGTTAGGAAAAAGTTTTCTTTTTTTGGTACGTTTCACCAGCACCTTGCTGAGGTGAGTCAGCAGCAAAGGCTTAAACTGTCCATACATCACAGTTAATTGTGTCTTACCTGACAAGGCTCTTCGATGCATCCGGATCCCTGGCAGTGACGGTTCCGATGATGGTGTTAATGGGAGCATTCTCATTCACTTCCAGTAAGTACATGGGTTTAGAGAAAACAGGAGGCTCGTCGGCATCTTCCACCATAATCCTGATGGTAGCTGTGTCCTTGAAGGGTCCGCCGCTGCAGGGCTCGTTGCAAATGTTGGTCGCTTCAACCTTCAGGTTATAAGCTCTGTTGATCTCAAAATCTAAAGGCTGTAAGAAGAGCACACAGTGGAGAGATCAGGCGCTGAATTAATGTCCTTGTTTTAATATTGAAATAAAAAGAATCAAGTAAAACGCACGGAACTGAACTAATGTGCCATTTTGATAATTCATTGTAGAGGAGCCACTGTTTTTGATGTGTAAAACCTTCATAAATAGGTTTTTATCAGTTTTAAAGTGTTTAAGAACCTATATTTAGATCTTTTTTAAAAAATGTTTTAATTTTTTTTATTGGGAACGAGACAAACATGTCTAGTCTGGAGGCAAGCCATCCGGACACAAGAAATTCTTCTTCCTTTTTGAAAATTAAGCATAAGCTGAATGCAAGCAGCAATGAGTTCAGTTGTATCTGATATGGTAACCTTCTGATTCTTGTCTCAGCTATCAGAAATAATCCTACACTGTGATCAGACTGTCCGCACTCTTCAGATGACTTGCCTTTACTTAGAGCATGACTTCATTTTTAACTACAAAAATTAATTTTGAACTTTGTTTCCTTCTCAAACGTTTTTTTTTTTTTTCCTTATTGTTGTTGTTGTTAGACAATGTGTGAACGAGGAAGAATAAAACCAGAAGAGTCACGCCTGTGGTTGTAAAATAAAACACTTTTCTATATATTGTGACCTTCAACACAGCACAGTTTGCAACTTCCCCCTGTGCAGGCCAGCCAGCATGCTTGGCAGCACCTCCTATAAATACCATGAAACACCATCCAATGAGTTCGAACAGTCCTATCCCAGCAGACTTATAAAAAAATGGATCAGCAAAAGCATTAACCGAACGTGGCCATATTGAAACCTTTCAGTTTTACAGCTCATGGATTAATGACTCACACAGGATCATAACGGACATATTAGTACAATCCTCAATGCTCATCTTTCTACCCCTCATCACATCCACCAATTATTTAATCAAGACCAAAAAACATGTCAACACACACTCTGCAACAGACCTGCATTTTAGGCACAGCTCCTTATTGAAAAGGGACAGAAGAATCATTCTGAAAGGGATAATAATTAAAACAAAAAGCTGGATGATTAACAACCAGGGTTTACATTCCTACACAGGAGTCATCAGAAAGCCGGTGCCTCCTAACGGCTATTCAGACAGGGAGGGGCATGAAATATATAGTGTCTCAGGGTTTGCTTGCCTTACGGAAGTGTTGCTATTTTATATTGGTTTGTTGGTTTGTTTATTTATTTATTTATTTTAATTCTACACATTGTTACCTCTACCTCAGACAGACAGCCATGACATTATCTCTGATTGCAGAGTATTTGTTGCATGAGGGTCTGGTGCTAAACAGTCTGGGTTGCATGCTCCACTGTCAGAATTTAGGTGGTACGATTAGACACCCCACATTAAAACATGTCTATTATTTTCCTTCATGGCGTAATGGCTATTAGTAGTCAATACTAACAGTCTTTCCTCATTTTTATGCTGGGGACTGATCTCAGTGAGATAGCTGCCATTTTTAGCTTGATCTTTGAAGACTACCACTCTGTGTGTTTCTATGATTTCATGGGCTATGATGAGGAAGCACTATTTTATGTCCATTAAAGTGTATAAGTATGGTAAGTTTTACCCACCTACTTGTCAGTTTGTTTTCACACTAGGCTGAACGATATGGTACATTGTTTTAAAATAAAATGGGTACTTCATATATTCTTGACACTTACCATAAAGAAGTATTTTTCAGCCTGTGAAAAAAAATGTATTTTAAAATATTCAGCCCCAGAGGGAGACTGCAAAACACCCTAATCTTTATTTGGGATTATCTAGACCCCGTTCAGTACAAATAATATAATATTTACCATTGAAAAAAAGCTACACCTGAAATCAGTGCTCAGCACCAAATAGCAGTTTTTGTTAATTCAAACTAAGTGAGCAGATAGAAAAATATGCCAGTGTGGATTTAGATAACTTAAATCTAGGTTCATTTACTTTACATTGTATAAAATGTCTCCAATTTTTATTTAAAGTGTTTGAAATGCAAAAGTGTGTTTGCATCTAAATGAACTAAGTCGGTTTGAGTTCTGCTGCCTGAACATTCAAATGCTTTGTATCTTGAGCAACAGGAAAAATCTTCAACCTTGGAAGTTTTTGTGTTCAGAAACATGTCTAGCTAAATGATTTGGATGTTTAGACGCAGATTCCAGCACACGCTGCTGCCATCATCCGTTCTGTGGATAATGATTGTTGTGATGAAGTAGGTGTGCGTGGTTTGCTCGCAGTTATTTGATCATTATTTGGATTTAGATGAATCAGTTTCTCTAGTTGTCAAAACCTAACAATCTGAAAACATGTCCCAACTTGTGTTGAGCTGGAAAAAAAAAGCCTTCTTGGGATGCTCACTGTGACAGCATATTTATTCACTCTGCTATCAATCCACCCACATAAAAAGCAATGAAACAAAACTATGCTTACTTATGACTATCAAGGAAAATTATTTTCTTTAAAGAAAAATCAAAACATTTCAATTCAGGTAGTATAATTGCATGTCTAACACATATTTTAATCTTTTCCATTTAAATTTATAATATTTTTTTACTGAAACCTCATCATAAATATTTAAAGGCAAGAAAATATTCAGAATTTGAGTCTTCTGGCATCTCTGAGGACTGTGACAATTTCATTCTGAATCACCTCTGGTCGCTCTCATACTACTAGAATAATGGGATCAAGTCACTTCCACGCTCCATAACCAGGATTTATAGGGAAATCAAAAGTGGGCCTTGCCGCTTGAGGGGACAAGAGCTGGCTTGAGGGAGAGAGGGCGACTAAAAGGAGAGAGATGAACAAAACGAGAAATGTATTCAGTTAGAAAAAGAAGACTTGCGCATGAGAAAATTGTCCCTGAGGTTAGACAAGGCCATTGCTGAGAGGGGGGCAGGTGGGTGGAGGGGTGTCTGGAGGTCCAGCTGTGAGACAGTAGCAGCAGTCAAGGGGGATGTTGGAGACGACCTAAAGCTTTGACTTCTCTACGTCAGGGCACAAGTAGAGAGACCAAAGCCCCCGAAGCCTCTCCAAGCCTCACTCCTCCACGGTCGGAGAAGCTCTTTGGAACACTCATTATTAACCTCCCCTTCCTCTTCTTCACATCCTCCTCTTCACTTGACACCTACCCCCTCCTCCTTTAGTCCTTCCTTTTCTCTGCCTCTGATCCTACCGTCTGTGCTGGGAAAGTGCAGCGAGTGGCTAGAACTGGAGCCAACAGATAACACTGTAATACTGAGGGTAGTGGAGAGTAAGTGTCATGGAAAATTCAAATGAAAACCGAAATTTAAGCACGCTGAAGGTAGGTAGGTGAACCACAAAAACCAGATTTAAATACATTTTAAAACGATTAAAGCAAACCTAGTATGAAGTGGCTAATGCAAGGAAGAAAAATTCTCAAAACAAGAATCCCAGGAAACTAATGAAGAGGATCAAACAGGGTTGTAACAAAAGCGGCGAGAAACAAATGGCCTGTCAAACAACAAAGGAATCTGTACAGTAAACTCATGCAGGTTGTGAGTGAGACACTCTCCCTATATTTGTCAGTCTGTGGTAAACTGCTAACCAAATGTGAAGTAAAAGAAAATTCCACCACCAGAAAACCTAGACAACAATCACCTGAAACAAGAGACAACAACATCTAGAGCGTGTCTATGGTTTGGCTGAATACAAGGGATGCAATAATATTTTAAATCAATAAATAACACTAATTTATTATCTGACTGCACTAACTGCGTGCATTTTTCAGTCACAATTGATGAAGTGATGAATGTGTGTTAACAAAGAACTTTTTCACATTTGCTGAGTGACTGATTGACACACCTACAGTATCATCAGTACCTTCGGTTATGTGCTGATGCTTTTCTTGATGGGACTCAAAACTTAAAAGGAAAATCTGTCAATCCTCAAAGACCTTTATATTTATATTGATTACCTTCAATAAAACTGACATGGAACATCTATGAGACAAGGTCAACTATTTATTTCTCATGTTTAACATCGAACTTCTAGTGACAGAGCTTTGTGCTGTTTTAGTTGACATTAGTTTTCCTGATTTAATGTTTGCATATTTTCTTGAAGATGGCCTACAGAGAACTTTACATAGAACTTTTTGCTCTTCCTTTTCCTTATTTTTATTCTCTATTAGCGTAACCTGTGTACAGGATGCAGATGCTGGTATCAAACAGAAATGGTAGATGTGAAACTTTGATATTTTTTTTTCAATTAAATGACAATCCAGACTAAATATTATCGCCCCATCTTTACAAACTATAACCACGTGTAAACAGATTGATGTCTAAGGTTTATTTCCAAAAATTTTTTGAAAGTGTTTAAAGTTACAAAGGCTCAAATGTTGGGTCACCAGCAGAGTGAAGGGTAATTCATAGTGCTTTTCAAACTGTTGTATTTGTTAATGTATATTGTGTTAGGAAGCATACTGAGCAGAGTCAAACTTTATTAATTCATTTAAAACCATTGTTTGGCATCTGCAGTGTGTATGCTACTTGTACTGGTATTTGTAGGAATAACATCAGGTGTATTCACAGTTTAAATGCAGAATAACTTCTGGTTTCCCATTTGCTCATTGCAAAACAGAAGCGTGTTAGCCTTGACACCAAAACAATGAGCTAAAAGTGTTTAAGATTCTATAAAGCTGAAGATACTTTGGTTCTTAATCTTTCTGGTTGGGCTGGAAGGAACCAATTAAAAGAAAACTATTATAAAACCATATTTGGAGGAGATAACGTGTGTGCATCTCCTCATCTTAACATGCTAGCATGAGTATCAGGATTTAGCATATGCTGTAATAGCATTAGGATATCTGTTAGCTAAGGTAAACTGTTCAGATAAGGACATGTTTCACTATTATTCACACATGACAACATACAGAAACAACTCATTACATTTGTTTCCATTGTCCTAGCAGCAAGTGGAAAGGAGAAAAGGGAGGCTTTTGGTATTGCAGCTAAATTTAATTATACCAGATTCGCTTTAAGGAAAACATACTTGTAAACAGCCCCTTTAATTACAGCAGCTGAGTTTAATTAAACTCCTTTTTCACTATCATTTATTAAATCAAATAAAACATGTATGCAAGCTGTTCTTTGCATTGTTTTGTATAATTTCCTGAACACAGAATCAGAATATAAGTCATGGTCAAAGACCCTTTGTAATGATTAATTTAATAAATGATGCCACACTCAGACAGAATAATCCAGAAAGATTAGATTCTTATTTATATCACTGGTTGCAGTTGTAGAACTGGTGCTGATTATGAAGAAATGCATACAGCTATAGAACCCATTTGGGCGAAGTAAAACTAGCATGGTTGATACATTTCCATTTGTTTCCATTTAACACAATGGCTTAACTGACTTTTTCTTCATTTCCTATGATACAAAGCAGAATCACACATTTGTCACGTCTAAACTCTGTTGTGTCGTTCTTTGGTTCCAGTCAAAAGTTAGCATCACATCACTATGCATGCACACGCCTATTAGAGACTTAAGTTCATCTGTGGCTGCAGGAGTGAAAGCTCCACATCTCACTAACATCTCTCGACAGGCCTGAGGGTGAACAGATAATAGGCTTAAAACTCAAATGGCAAAGTTTTTTTTCCCCTTGGTTTGCACTTCATCAGCCTGGGTTAGATCTATTTGTTTCAACCTTGGCCCAGTGGACCTTTAAATAGTTCAAACTAAAATTCAAGTTTATGAATCACTTGTTAGGGGCGGGATGCATTAAGGAAAAATCTACACCTCCTTCTGATACCCTGGTTTGGATAACAGTCATTAAACCCTTGTGGCCTGATGTCGCATATTTGATACAATCTGCTTCTGAGACTTTTTCCATAACTTTACTAAAAAAAAACCTGCTGTTCCCCATATGACACTGCTCTTCTACACCCTGGTGAATACCAGAAAGAAGATTATAATAATTTTGACCTATTACATAGTTTGTTTGTTTTTTCATCAGGGTAGCACTTATGCTGTTCCCTGTTGTTTGATTTTTTGTCTGTTTTGTTTCATTCTATGATGCATGTCCCTTTGGATGAACTGCTAAATGTCTTTAGAATAGAATAGAATAGAATAGAATAGAATAGAATAGAATAGAATAGAATAGAATAGAATAGAATAGAATACTTTGTTTAAGGGTCAAAGAAAGTTTTTTGGATTTTAAAAATGGGGTGTTTCTGCCAGTTCTTCTAGATTTAGGTGCTAAAGGGTAAGGTACAACTGGAAGGCTAAAACGTCTAATTTAATAAAAAAGACAAAACCAAACATGTTATGTACCCAAGCATTTCAAGTTTGGTGCTATGAGGAGAAAAAAAGCAGACATGGAATGAGTGAGTCTTGTCAGTGGGGACATACATGAGCGGTTTTCCTAAAGGAAGAACATATGACATTGGCTTTTCAACTGAGATTTTATGAGTTTTTGTCAAATTTGTTTTGCACTGCTGACGTTTCCTTTGTGGCAGGCTACTGAATTATTGTCCTAGCAGACTGCTTTAGCTCTTTGTATTCCACCTCCCTCACAGCGCATTGTGAACATTTTGAAAGAGTTGCCATGTGTTGTTGGGGTGATGTCATTGGGTTTGTGTGATGTGTAGCTGATGTTGGCAGACACTGAATCAGCCATGAGTCAAGAGTTCAGACCACCTATCCATTGGTTCTGCTAATCATTCAGTATGCAAAAGCCTTTTGCAACAGTTACACTTAGATTTTATGCATGTGCTTTGTTTCATGGGCGGCATTCTCTGTTTGATTTCCTGAGATATTGTGATACTGGTGCATGTAGTCATGCTTGCAGGTTATAGTGTTATTAAAAGTATTAAGGTTTTTAAATGTAAATTTTGCTAGCTTTGTTCTTAGCCTAATAGAGACTGGCTGATTGAAATGCCCAAAGGCAAGCAATGACATCCAGGCTCAAACCTCTGAAGCTTCTATCCTACAGTATGTATGCATATTGTAGTATAGTTTAAACTTGTCAGTGTGTATGACATTAGAAAATCCATATTTTTCTCTTTGTCAGTAAAAACAAATAAGAAGACAAAAGACAGATAAAGCTAAAGGAAGTCCTATATGCCAAAGTTTGAAAATAACATTTTAATAGCTTGTGCTATATTAATATGCCTTAATGTATTGATAATTAGTATACACATATTACCATCAACAGTGTTTACTCTATTATGGTACAGCCTGTAAAGATTTCCATAAAGTTTCCTGGTCTTACCTTTTTTAGCCTGAGAATTCCCTCTTGTGTCTGCGTGTCTGTAACAATCTCAAATGCGCCTTGGTCGTCTCCCTCAATAACATTGTAGGTTGATTTGCCATTCTCACCGATATCTCGATCGTTTGCCTTCACCTTGCCACCTATTCCCCCTATTGGTAGGTCTTCAGAGATTGTAAAGTCATACAAACCTGGAGAAGAACACACATAGCGCCTTGTTTTTTTTTTTATTATCTTGATCAAATGAACAGAACACAGAATATACTGACTCATCGTGATATATCACAGTGGTTGGTGGAATTAGCTGCAGAGGAACCACTTTGATTAAATTTACAGCACAACATTTATTTGTCCCAATTATGTGAATTACTCATATAAAGCACCAGTCATTTGTTCTGCATCTTTATTAGATTTAGGACTTTTGAATTTGTGAAATTACTTACTTTTGGCAAACTTTGGGGGATTGTCATTAATATCCGTTAGTGTGACGGTCACAGTTGTTGTTCCAGACAAGCCACCCATATGACCTCCCATATCTTTGGCCTGAATGACCACCAGGTACTCCTCCCTCATCTCCCGATCCATCCCTTGGAGAGCGATTTTTATGGTTGCTGGAGGTGGAAACAGTTCATAACACAAATCTAATTAAAAACATGACTGATAGACTTTCCACATCACTTTAATGATGCTCAGGCGAACATGTTTAAGCTAGCAGAGGCAAAGAAACAGCATTAAATAACCTTCATGACCAATTTACTCCCTACTTTATACAATGGATTGTTTTAGCTCATGACTTAAAAAAATTAGAACTTCATACTAAGCAGAGAATTTTCTGCAGCTTTATTGAAAAAGGAACTGAAGCAAGGTAGTGATGACTGAACCAATCCCAGCCCTGAGTATCAGCTGTGTTTGTTTCCAAACGTATTGTTCTTGCGTCTAAAGTCATTTGTATTCTGATTGAGTGTGAATTATGCTGTCTGTCTTGTATAATCTTGAATATTGTATGCAGAACGGGCGTTATTGACTGTGCCGCAGTGCTGAATATAAAAAGGGCTCAGCACTGGCATATACGGATAATCCACTCAGGAAACAGAGGCCTGCAGGATCATCAAATGAATATAAAACCCCTCATAAAAGCCAAACATTGGCATGACACCCTGCCTTGGTCCTGAGCTGCTTCAGACAATGATAATATGTTTGGCTATGATGAAAAACCATGGCATGGCTGGGACTGTTGTCTTTTCCTGTTTTAGTTCAGAAAAAATATATATATGTATATATATATATTAATATATATATATATATATGTATAAATACTACCCAGTATCAAAATCCTGACGATGATTGCCTGTAATGTCACACGGTTCTTTACACGCAGAGAAAATACCTTTGTGTTTACGCCCACAAGTAAGGTATGCGTGTGCGTGTGCAGCACATGGAGGGAAAAGGTTGAAGAGGGGAAAATGTCTCCTTGGTCAAAAGCGTTGCTCTATTTAAACCTAACCAACAACCCAATTGCGTGCATTTCTACACTAGCATAAAACAGATAGGCCTACTGTTTTTGCTAAGGCCAAAAACATGACCAATTTGTTGGAGTCTGAAGGCGTGCCGAATAAATTTAAGAGGAAAAAAATTGCTCCCTGTCTGACTGTGGTAAGAGCGAACAGAAATCCATCATCCTTACAGCATTAAAGTCTGCCTGCGGGCAACAAAAAACCAAAGCGGGCCTCACTGCATCACTGGGCATCGTTGTATCCAAATATTCTGGGGACGGCGCTGTGTTCAGGATTTCAAAAAGGTAAGTTTGCATCAGGAAAATTCAGCTAACTCTGCTCTGTTCACTAAAACCCTTGTTTCCTGATGTCACATCTCTGCGACATTTTGCATCACTCTACTCAAAACCTTGTTGATCACTATATGATACTTGTCTCCTGCTCCCTGGAGACCCTTTCTGAATACCAGAAAGCAGAAGATTACACTAGAATCATTTTGACCTATTCCATATCATTAAATGGTAAACATAGCGAAAAACTAAATGTTTTCTTTTTCAGATTTTGTTAAAGGGCCAAAAACAGTTTCAGATAAAAAAAAATGTATGTTTCTGCACAGTTATCTTACTAAAACCTAATAAATGCACTGCAGTGAAAATTTACCATTTCATATCAACTTCTATATAATGTAGCTTATAATGTAGCTTATGGCTACATAGCCAGCAGAATCAAAAGATAAATGACGGTAACTGATACGTTATTGGATCAGCTAGTTAAAGACCTTATCTCACATTTAGTGTTATGTTTATCTTTTCCTCACATTCGCCTCTGATCCTGTTCACCTGATGGGAGGACGACAGGACAAACCAGTGTGAATCCCTTCACACAGTTTTCATACGTTTTTGTACAATTCAGTTTGTCTAAAGAAAGATTTTGACTTTATGTTTTTGAGCATTACTGTGGTTTGTACACATACCTATTTATTTCTTCCATATAAACTGCCCTACAAGCTGATTTTACTTACCTATTTAAACACATACTGACAATTCAATGTTTTTTTCTGCACATTAAGCCACTTTGTCTATATTGAACTACCCATGAGCTAAATGGGAGTTCAGAATCCATCAGCTATGTATCAATGGGGATCCGCTGAAACTCCTGAACCAAAGCCTCTTCAGGTGCTGTTTTTCCCAAACTCTTTGGTATTGCTGAGCTCTCTGGTGCAGTCCTTTTTTTCAATAGTGTACTGAATTGTTGTTTTAGGTACTTCTAAAGTATCTGCTCCTCTGGTCTGTGAGGTGTTTTGTTTGCTCAGCCTAATAGCTTCCTCTACTTGCGCCAACACATCTTTGGACTGAATGTAAAACATTTTCATGCTCCTTTTATTCTGTCATTTATCAGCAACTGAAAATAAACCCAATAGTTGATGTAAACTTCAGAGTTTTTATCTCTTTACTTTGTAATGAATTAATGAGGAAAGAAACCGTAAAAATGCATGAAAATCAGACACTATTGAGCCTGTAGTTCCTGAACGGTTGTTACTGTATTCTTGTTAAAACACCTCTTGATTAAAACAGGGTGTTTAAAAGTGCAAAGCTCTAAAGTGACATAGTTTCTGTTATGCTAATGAGTAAAGATGTTATCTTTTATCATTCCAATGCAATCAAAGTGATAAAGAATCAATGTTAACTGTGCATAACCAGCATTTGAACCTCACATGCTAAAATATTTTGTATAAAACACACATCTGATTTCAGAGAGTTGTGACTGGCACCAACAAGGTGGGTTTAGTTTCCCTTAAGTCATGCAAACAACTGAATCAGTAAGTAAAGGAGTAACACAAGCATCACAGACATACACACATTGCAGTCCTCCTGCTCGCAGCAACACTCTCATCTCTGTTGATCATCATTAATTATTCAAATTAATTCCTAATCACTGAAAAAGGAAGATAGACAAACACTCATTTCCATAGATATTTGCTTCAACTTTCTTTTTTTTTCTTTTTCACCGACCATTAACCAAGTGATGAATTGGGGCATGATGTTTATTTATTTATTGAACGCTTTTCGTCATGCGGCTCTGTAAGTGTCAAACACGTTCTAATGCTTGTTTTCTTCCTACCTTTTATTTTTCATTAACATTCATTAAAACATCTGGTTCACTTGAATGAGCCATCTGCAAGCGTGCTTGGCAAACACACAAAACATGAATGCTAATCCTTAAAATGTCCATTCAGTGTGTTTTCTGTAGCCACGTTCCAGCTGCACATGCTTAGATTCACCCACCTTTCACGGGGGCCCAAGTATGTGTTGAACTGCTCCTCCTAATTATGTACATAAATTGGTAGACTGCCTTTCTCAGAAAGTTGTTTATATTGTGCTGTTTTCCAAAATTATGAGCCACCAATTTCCATCTCATTCCTTATTAATGTCATTTCAACATTATTTAATCATATTGCTTACAGACACGTGTTTAAAAGTCAGTTGAAAAAGCAATTAAAGATCCAATCTGGAATCTGTTTTGAGATGACTCTATGCATGATGGCGCTGCTGAGTCTGAGCATGCATTGCAAAAGGAAGAATTAATTATCATTATCACTTATTTGGAATTCATAACCCACTGTCACAGTACACATATGAGGACTGGCATTTTTAAGATGTAGGATGAGCAGGTAGCTTTGGCCAACTACTGTTACTGTCTCCCATTGGTAAAAATATTAACTCACAAAGTAAAACGTAATACTTAAAAAATGGGCAATACTGGTCTTATTTGTTTTTGGAGACAGTATGAAGCCATTTTTATGTTTGAGTCTTCCAGGACCAAAGATTAGTGGGAAACCTCCAGTTTGTCTGCAAATGTCAAAGAAAAAAATCAATATATTGTTTAAAAAAACATTCCTCACCAAAGGCTAAAGGCTAGTGAGAGGTTTGTTTATTTTACACTTGCAGCAAAAGGATCATTGAAACATTTAAGGAATCTGGCAGAATTCCACTCAGGTCAAAGGTGACAAGTTATATTGGACCCCCACTATCCTCCTGACAGCTCTGCATCCATCAGTTGTGTTTAAAACTGATAGAATTTATACTAAAGTCAGGAAAAAGTACTTTAGAAGGTTCTTCTACCAGAATATAACCACATGAGTTAAGCATCATTTTCACCAAAGGGGTTGGGTTATGGCTCTCTAATATCCAACCCAATCCATTCAACTTTGTGGGATCTTTCCATTGGGGTACCAATCTAACTGATCCAACCCGAAAAGACTGAGCATGATTCACGGAAATTCTTTGACTGGCATTGTTTGTTTCTGAGTCATGTTATGGTATCACATAAGGGGGTCGATCATGAGCTAGCTCTAGGATGGGCAACTCTGGTCCTCGAAGGCCGGAGTCCTGCAAGTGTCCTGCAAGCTGCAGCACACCTGTCTTAGGGTGGGTAATTAGTAGACCTGCGCAGAGTTGGATGGTAAGCTCTGCACAGGTCTGCTAAATAAGTCTGATATGTGTCAGGTGTGTTGGAGGAGAAAAACTCCCAACACTTGACCATCCCTGAGCGAGCTGATACTCTGTCTCTCAGGAGAAGTTACGATTCACTGTGGGAATGCAACAACATTCCAGCTAATCATTCTGTCCCTGCCCAACTTGTTGGTGGAGATTAGATGCTACATTTACATTTATTAAAGCTGTTTAAAAGCAAGGTTGATTTTACTCCAAAATGGACCTTCACTCAAGATATTTTCTTTAAAAGAAACAGATTAAACATTCATCAGGGTGACAAGAGGACCAGTAGTGGTAATTCCAAAGACAAGGCTAATGTAAGAACTGAGGAAGTTTAGTAGCAACATACAGTACATTGCCTTTAAGACATCATTTTTAGATTTGTCCTTGCATTTTTAAACTAAACAATGAAAAAAATACTTTATGCATCAGTTAAAAATGATATCTAGGACTTGATCAAGAAAAAGAGGCAGTGACAATGACTTTGTGCTGATGCACAGCTGCAGATGAAGAATTATCGTGTGATATCCTCCGTGGCTGATTCTATTTTCAGTATTACAAAAAGCTTTAGACTGGACCTTTATTGAGCATGTGGCAGGCCTGAAATTCCAAAATGGCTCTATCTTAACACATGTATTTAAAATGAAGAGACATGACACAACATTTCTCATGTTTATGATAAATTGCACGGTGGCGCAGTTGGTTAGCACTGTGGCCTCACAGCAAGGAGGTTGCCGGTTCGAGCCTTGGTGTGGGCAGGACTCCAGCCGG
>JBAMIG010000001.1:27967117-27980296 GCA_037177335.1 Kiunga ballochi
GTGACTGTGTGTGTGTGTGTGTGAATGTGTGTGTGTATGTGTGTGTGTGTGTGAATGTGTGTGTGTGTGTGTGTGTGTGTGTGGGGTGGGGTGGTTAATAAAAGTCAAATATAAAATGAGCTGCAGTGTTTCTGTGAAAAATGTGAAAAATGTCCAAGGAGAAACTATGAAAACGATATTTCAGAAAGATGCAGATCTTTTTTCTCCTGCACAGGATCACTTTTAACAGGTTGCAAGCAGGTCTGGTTCATTGGAAACAAAGCAGAAAGTAGGAGGTTATTTGAGACTTTTCTTTGGTTATGTAGATCAGTATGGACACAGGACTTGATACCACTTACACCAGGATTTAGCTGTGCTTATTGTTCATGCAGGGTTACGTATCAGTGTGTAGATTATAGAACCATGAGTGTGATCAAATCATTTTCTGCTGCATGTTGGACGCTGAAACAACCAGCTCTGATACAGGTCTGTCTCTTGCTCATTTCCATATGTCTCCTCTTGATCAAGTCTGCTCATTCATCGTCCAAATCTGTGATGACAAGCCTTTACTTATTTTCCCAGCTGCCTATGCTGATGAGAGCATAATCAGAAACATCATTAAGAGCCTACATAGACGGCTGTGCCTGTTAGTCCTGTTACTCACACCCATAATAACTCTGAAAATGCAAATCAACTCCAAGTAATCTATTAATGTCACTTCAATTTTATGTCTCTGCTCCAATTTAGCAGATCCTGACACATTTGGCCAGGATCCGTGCTTTAATACAGGTATTCATTTTCCCGCGGTTTCAGAGAGCACGGCCCATGTAAGGGGGAGACGGGCCATCTGTCTACACGCTCGCTTATTAATCGGCCCAATAATGAAGCTCGCTCACAGCTCCAAAGCTGCCGTGGCGTTTCCCACGTGAGTGTCGTGCAGCAAAACAACTTTTAGCAAGTTTGTTTCTCAGTGTAGCAATTATTGTCACTTGCACCCCACCCCCCACCCCTCACCCCCCCTAGCACAGGAAGGAGGGTCTCACTACCTCCTCCTAATTACCTGAAGTGTCACTTCAAGCAGACTTTGTAATTTCCATCTACATCACAACCCCCTTGTTAGCTACAGACGGTGGCAGAGCCTCATAATTCCAGCATATGGTCGACAGTCATGCAAGGGAATTTGTCAGCTTGTATTGGTCTTAAAGTCGAAGACCCCCATTAACAGGAAAACAGGATCTTCTAATCCTATGAGATCTGAGCAATCCGTGCTGCAGAATTACATTTCTTATGATGGCTCGGCTTGAAAAAATGGAAAAGCAATAAACTCCCTTCAGCTGTAAAGACACTGAAACATAACTATCAAATGAATAGATTTACATAGCTAAAAATACTGGCAAGACAAGGAGAGAATGGGTACATCAAATATTAATCAGCTGAGATAAAACAAAGCGATAATGAATGACTTCTGCTATTTGCCGGAGGATTAAGGGCAGATGATATTACATAAACCTTGGATTTGTGAAACACAGACAACAAAAATCAGCTTGATAATTTGAGAAATGTCTGAATGCGATTAGAGCGGTGCTAATTAATATTTTTATATGAATGAAAGAGGATATTAGCTCGTGTGATGTGGAAACGGTTTCTCATGGCGATGAACAGAAGGATTTGAGCTAATGGAAAGGTGTCTCAAAGAATTCTATGGAGCCGCACCGTTGCAGTATTAATGAAAAAGCAAAGGATTATTCCTTGGACAATAAAAAAGAGGAGGGTGGTTGTCGTATGTATTTGATTCAAAGCATATCTGGAGTTAGAATAGATGGCTAATGTATCGAGGCAGATGCAGACAGATAGCGTAGCATCCAGCTACCTCACTGAAAGGAAACTAATGAGTAAAAGTCATGAATTTAAATCTGTGCAAAAAGGGGAAAAAAAGATGCTGCAAAGTCATCAATCTTAGTGAGAGGGACTGGTCATCTATGGTATATGTCCTTTCTTCATTAAACTGTTTATGTTTGGTTTACATGTGAATTCCATGTGCTTAAACATGTTTATTTGCATTAACATTTATGTGCCATCTACATCTTATTTAAGATACGTGAAACACAAAAAGGTGTTCAAAAACGTGGTGTACATGCACATACATGTGCATATGTTTTTGTGAACCAAATGTGGTTGTATAGGGGCCTAAAAAATCCCTCATAAAATAAATGGGTTTTATATTTGCTAATAAAATGACACAATTTAACAAAACGACTGCAGCCTCACAGAAAAAAAGCCACTGATAACAGACTTCCTCCGGTTGCTTACATTAATGGCACAACTCCTTTTCTGACACGCCGCTTCACCTCCAGAGCAGCCGGCATCATCGCTCTGCACATCCTCTCATTGTTGCACTGTACTTAGAAAGACAATCCACTAAACAATTAAAATGACAGTCACCTCCATTCTCAGTCATTCACAAGGATGAAAGTCAGGAAAAGTCACAGAAAGCCACACTTATCCGGCTAGCCCTTTTAAAGGAAGAACAAAAGGTCCGTCTCCTTCATTTCCCATTAACCTCTATGCTCCTCCGCACATCGGAAACATGGCAACCTCAGTGGCCCATGTCACATATCTCATCCGGCTGTGTGGATCGCTTCCTATGGGGGATGGTGACATTCAATAAAGGAGGGGGGGTCTATCTAGACATAGTCTTTGACAGATAAAAGGTGGGTGTTGATGTTTGTCCCTGGTCTCAGTGATACTGCGTGGATACATCCTTGATAAGCGCAGAGCTGCTTAGACTCTGATGAAGTCTGAAGTGGAACTGACAAGCTCTGGAACTGGATAACATCGTCAGCAGAATCAGCCTGTTGGGGTCTGGATTAGTTTGTTTTTATTGCTCAATATAGGTGGGTTCAGGCCAAATAGAAATCCATTAATTCAGTAGAAGACATTGTGCGGCATCTTTTCCGTGCGCTATAATTACATTTGAATGCTTCCCATGAAGCTTTGCTCCAATGCGGCCGACTCCACCGACACTTGTTTATTTCAGATCTCTTTACTGTGGACTTTATTAGTTATCCTCTGCTCAACAGTCTTCCACTAATCCACTGAGTTCTGCTCACATTCTTATTTCTGTGTGATAAAGATGAAACAGAGTTTTGTGAATATGAGACGAGCAAAATGAGAGACTTCTTGTTTGTTTGTCCAAAGTGTCGAAGTGTGTCTTCCCACAATGCCACAGCGCATGAAAACTTCACCAGGAAAACTCATCACTGACAGAAAAAAAAGCCTTTCCAGCAAAGAACTGAGCATCCGAGAATGTTTAATTAATCAGTAGTGACAAAAGGGAACAACAATCAACAAAGACATGCCGACTTCCATTTTTTATGCATTATTCCCACTGCAAATCACAGAGTGCTGTCAGCCACCACTTTGCTCTCTACCCCGTCTCTATGGTTGTCCCTGCTCTGCACTGACTAAACCCTTGGAGAGCAACAGTACTTTTCAACTGGGATCCAAAGCAGTGAGCAGCAGGGATCGCGTAGCAGAGTTCAAACAAGAAGAGTTCACTGTTATTCTGTGTTTACATGAATACTTTTGTAATGTATTTTGTTCCTTTTTGCTTCCTCCACCTCAGCAGCTGAAACAAATCAGCTCCACTCATCATGAATAGCTCCAGCTAAGTCATCGCTGCATGAAAAAAGCACAGTAAAAGGGTTGTATCTTACAGATGGGATTCACCAAACAGACTCCATTACATACCTAACACCATCTGCCCTAGCATGTTGTGTCAGCTTGGTGACAGTTAACAAGAGGCAGCTGGATAAGGAAACACAATAACAAGTGCATAACGCCCAGCAACAGACCCAAGCACTCTCGTTGAGTTCTTTCAATGTCAAAACGGCATAAAGACACACTCTGATCTCCCTCCTGCTACTGATGCCGACATTTTTTTTCTACAAGACTCCTGCTGCTCTGGGGTCAGTGGTGAGGTTTCCCTAAGGAGAAAGCACACTGTAATAATCCACTGACAACTTTCTACCAATTCTGCATCAACTAAACATGAATGACGAACAGTGGACGTTTCAGCGCATGCATAATATAAAATGAGAGCATATGCATTAACTATCAAACAGTGCAGCTGGAAATGTTTGTAGGGGCTTCTGTGCTGGTCTGTGGTGGCTTTTAAAGCCAAGCAGCATCAGTTATTGTTGTCAGGGAGAGGGATAAGTCACGAGGGTACATGCAGACTCTGCTTGGGCATCTTTTGCTTTCTAAACAGCAGTGATTTCCTCTTGTTTGATTTGCATTTAGAATTTGTGATTAGGGAAACGCAAAGGGAAATGGTAAATATTTGGAAAGGATATCCCACTAATATGTCTGCCTAAGCCAGGTTTTACACATTTGAAAGAACGCTCGGTGCACACGAGGTTATAATAACATTAAATAGAATCATGTGAGTGACCGGGTTCTTTGTGAATGCAGGGTCCTGTAAATTACCCGGATTGAACTCAGTTTTCTTTTTGCTTAAACCATCAACTTAGTTACAACCAACAACAGCGTGTCCTGTTCTGCAATGCTTCAGCAAAACAACAAGCAGTCAGTAAAAATTTGACTTTTACTATTTACAACTTTTAGATAGATTTTGTGTCATCTATGAATCAAAATCTGACATTCAAGAAATCACAAGAGGTCTGTGTCCTGGAATAATGTAAGGAGTTAACCATCAATCAGTTAGAGGTAGGTATGATGATAAATAAGAGAGAAGACAGTAAATCTTGAGCTTATATTTAAAATCAAATTGAAGCTCTAGTCCACTTCAGCTTGCATCTAATTTGCTATTTGCAGTGGTAATGGATGGTTTCTGAATCTCATCACACTCCTTATAAAGGTATAGATGGTTTAGCTAAGGCATGTTGCCTGCATCCATATAACAAGATCAGGCTTACAGCAAACAGAAAAATAATAAAGCCAATAATGTCATGCTTAGATGCATATCAAAATGAATACTTATTATTTCTGTAGATATTTAGTCCTTCTCCAGGAAAATATTGTCTATTTTTTTAAATGATCCACTGCACATTAAAAACAATCACTAGTGATTTTCATTTTTCTGCAAATGTAAATATAGATAAGTGAAATCTGGAGATTTGAATATGGCAATATTGTTTTATTTGTATTTTTTTGTGTTGGGGGAATAGGAAGAAAGCACACAAAAGGATCATTTGTTGTTTTGGTTTTGGAAGTTTTTCTTTTGAAGCAGCAGAAACAACAGTCTGAGCAAAAGGAGGAAGATGCAACATATTGTTGGCCATTTTATAAATTTAACAGGTTTGCATTAACAAAAATGTCTGTGAGGATGACCTGTGCCATGGTAGAGCCCCGTTTTAGCAATGCCCCTTTGATGATTCATTCTCTTAAAATGAATAAATAAAGGACATCTTAGTGCATTGGAAATTATCTTCCCAAAAACTACCTCTATTTTTTATTTTGAGGTTCAAGGAGCATCTATGTTCAACTTGAGGGTGAAAATTCGATAGAAAGACATGTAGTCCCTCTGCAAAACACATGTGGCATGACCGTAAGTGAAACTGGAACTGTTAGGTCAAATGAGATAGAAAATGAGCTCCACTGTTTTAGTGTGACCTTTTCATAAGAGGATTCAAATCCATCTTAAAGCACATATAGCTGCAGCACACAACTGTTAAGCATTTCAGCTTGTTGTCGCAAATGGTTTGCCATGCGCGCACAAAGTGTAGCTGCGTGTGCTGATGCGACTGTAGCATGTTTGAAATTTGCCGGTGGTGCTTCTTTGACTTGCAAAGTTTAGCTGTGTGTACGAGATGTTAAGCAGAGCATTCCTTGTATTATTTCTTCATTACATCCATCCATATGAAGTCTTTTGCACATTGTTAGCTTTTTGTGCGTGAGGCGCTTGTAGAGGACCCTCCCTTCAGTGTATGTTGACGCTGACGAGGTCTCAGTGATTTAATTTGATTTATCTTTCTTGTATTTTCATTCACCAAAGTGCTCATGGCATCGAGCATGTAAATAGGCACACTCATTTCCTCTTGTTCTGTTTCACTCATTATTTCTTTGCAGTAGCCCATTAGAGATCAGCCGTCTTGGAAATCTCACACACTGATTAGACATGTGAGGCGAAGGGGGTAGAAATGTCTTCTGTCTCTGTGACTTACCAACAGCAGACATTTCTGGAACGGATGCACGATATGGGCCTTCAATGAACTGTGGCGGATTGTCATTTATGTCCTGGACTTTGATGATGAACTCGGATGGCGGCTCCAAAGGCTCGTCTGTGTCGGCGTTAACGACCTGGGCTGTTAGCGTGTACTCGGCTTTCTCCTCACGGTCCAGCCTCTTCATGGCATGGATGTCCCCTGTTAACTCGTTGATGGCGAATATGGTGCCTGCCCCCTCGCCCGCGAGGACATATTTGATGTTTTTGTTGCCCACATCCAAGTCCGTGTGAAGCTGCAATCACAAGAGACAAGATAAGAAGTCCTGTTAGGAGTCCTTCTTTTGTTACCGCTTTGTAGACACAGATTGGAGGTTTTAATGAACGCAACAGTAGAATCAAATACTTCCCATCATGTAAATGCTAATATGTGTAAAACATGTTGTCATTGCTGCTGTGCTGTGTTACAGTGGTGGCGTGTCGACACCAAATGTAACATAACGTAGCCTAAGCTGTGCTAAATGAGGCCAGCAGAGAACAATAAGTTTGGAAGTAGCTCGGGAAATAGACCAAAGCCTACATGGCTCCTCATTATGCATCACAAATGCATCATACACACAAAATGTGAGGTATATTGGTCCCTACAGTTTTGAATTCACAGAAGGAAGCTGGATATGCTTTAAATGTACACTAAAAACAGGGCAAGCATGGAAAATCTATAAAAAAAAATTAAAGGGGATACCTTGAACAGAATAATTCATTTCCCGAAATAACTAGCTCTATAGTTCCTGGACAATGCTGCATGTGCCTCATTATTTTTATACTTACAGTTTCATTACTGTAGTTCTCTAAAACCACATTATATGCAGATAGAGTGGTTATATCTCACTCAATGCACGGGATGGTAAAACTAATGAGTCTGAAAATGCTGCTGTACATTACAGCTTGTGGAAATAAGTAGGCGCACACATAATGCTACATTGATTTTTTTTTTTTTAAATTGTAGATTTGCAGGGGATACAGTGTCAAAAAGGAAGAGAAACCGCCAGGTTATGGTGTAACAAAAACAAATAAGTTTGTTTTGTACACATAAGCAGACAGAGCTCTTCCTCTACTGTAAGTCACCTTTCATGTAAGCCTCTTTATCCCTGAGGTGAGTGACTTTCAGACGGAAAGGGGAGAGGCAACGTTTACAAAGGCAGCGATGTTCCACATTGCCAGGGCACGGCTGGCAGCCCTCGTCTTCTCAAGCTTTATTTTTTTTGTTAACATAGAAGAGCTCAAAATAAATAAATAAAAAAAAACACAAGCGCACGCCCATATGAATCAACACATCGGAGTTCAGCAGCTTTAATTTCATTTCCTGCACATCTTCCAGCATACGCTCCTGTGGGAACGTGGATGGGGTGCAGGAAAAGCCAGGCAGAAGTCTGTCAGTGAACCCACCCCCCCCCCAATGTTCCTATAAACCAGCTTTTATGCCTTTGCTGTCTCTGAGGTGTTGTTTGAAGACACTGACAAAGCACATTCACTTAAATTGTCACACCTTGCACTTTTGTTTTCCTAATTGTGTCATCATTTCACATGAATGATGTAGCTCATTAACACAAATGCCTCGCAACATCCTGCACACTGAGACACTCTTTAAATGAACTCAAATTAATGGTCTGTCGTATTATTTATTCCTTCTTTAATTTTATGTCTAACATCCTGTATAATATAACATGTCAACTTAGAGTATATATTTACAATTCATTGTTTTTCCATCCAAAAATGGTAAACTTGAGTTTCACATTAGTTTTGGATGAACCGCCCTACAATACACTGTAATACTGTACTACAAAAATATCTCAGTGACATGTATGTATGTCTTTGGAAAACTGCTGTTCACTGAGGACAGTGCAAGCTGAGATACGTCTAATGTATCACAATTAAATAACCTTCCCTTTATTTCATATTCCAGGTTGATATCAGTCAGTTCAATTCAACTTTATTTATATAGCGCCATTTCATGACAGTGTCATCTCAGGGCGCTTCACATCATAATATGCCAATTCATTCTATTCCAGCCCAAAGCAACTTTTCTGCAACTTTTAGCTGCATCCTTTCACCAACACACCTGAATCTAATGGCAGAATTTCCTCTTGCATATGTCTTTCAGCTCTGCAGAGACCAGCTGAAAAGCCATTCATTGGATTTAGTTGTTATGTAGAAGGAATAGTTGCAGAACAGTAGGCCTCGAGGATCAGACTTGGGCCCACTTTTTTAATAAACCATTTTCATATATGGGACTCAGTCTTGAATGTTCTAGAAATGTCATGGAAATAATATATTTGAAGCATTTCTTCTGGAGTTTCTTTGACAGAAATAGACAATCTTTGAAAATATTAGTAAATATTGTGCATGTTTCTTACTGGTGTGCAGATGAGCACACAAGTGGTGGCAACTTTAGTTTTCCCACAGGAAGAAGGTTGCTGGTTTGAGTCTTGGCTTAGGGAGGGTCCAACCAGTAACCTTTCTGTGTGGAGTATACATGTTCTCTCCCACAGTCCAAAGACGTGCACCTAGGCTGACTGGAGACTCTAAAATGCCTGTAGGAGTGTGTGTGTGTGTGTCTGGTTATATGTCTATGTGTGTTGACCCTTTAATGGATAGGCAACTTGTCCAGCTGGGACTGTTGGCTCCAGCCCCCTGGCAACTCCGCTCAGGGAACAAGTAAAAAACGAGCAAAACTTATTTTCTATTACTGTATAATCTGTCAACATTATTAATCGACCTGCAGGTGTCCTCCGTGGGACAGAAGACAAGTATGAAAATGTTTTCAATAGAATTGAGTGCAAAGCACTTACCATAAATTAATGCAAATGGTCTCTTAAACGTTATCTGTCTTTCACTTTTGGGTGTAATAAATTGAATAAATCTGAGCCTACAGGAAGCCATACTCCCGAGTAATTTATGGATGAACTGTTTGTAAGTTTGCATTTTCATCTTCACACTTCCATATGTTTGTCTCAAAACTACTGCATACTGTCCTACCAGGCAGGTACACCCTGAGCAGATTGCCTATCCATCACAAATCCCAATGAATGCTGGTCAGAAGAATTAAAATCTTTAGTTAGTCAAAAAGTCAAATACAAAGTTTAAAGTATGAAGCCTTATATGTGCTGTTGATTTATAGTCCTAACACGGGGTAGCAGTGGCTAATGTGGTTCATTACCTGGAAGGTTATCAGTTTGAATCCTTCTTTCCCCGTCTGTCTGTCATTGTGTCCTTGAGCAAAACATTTTATCCTCATTGTCTACAGTGTCCTAGTGTATGTGTGTGTGTGAATGTTTGATGGTGGTTACACAGGTAGCTTATCATCCCAAGAATGAATGAGGAGTTAATGAATAATGGATTTCATGCAAAGCATCTTTGAATGCTATACGAAAAGCGCTACAGAAATCTAATCTATTATTATTAATGTTGTGTTCCAAACTAAGACTGTATAAAAAGGTTCCAACCATACTGCAAAGCATCCGTCACACTTCAAAAGGCTGGTCATTATCTTTATTTATCTCTTGCTTGATCTTTAGATCTTAAAATACCAGATCTATTTGCTGAAAGCCAGATGGGTCGTCTCGGACAGAGGATCAGGAAGGATACTATAAGAAAAATAGATCGTCAACAAAGAATTTGCAGTTTTGTTCAAAGGCGGTTGATTAGTTTATGCTGGTATGTCCCACTTCACTAGGATGTTATGTTGTTCAGTACACAGTACATGTTTTCCTCACCCTTCAAAGGGAATTGGTATGTGATAAAAAAAGGTCAACAGGAAATGATTTATTTCTCTGTCCATAATCTTTGCTATATAAAAAAAGCATGTGGTTTATCCTAGACACCACATAATGCCATAGAATTCATGTAATACTAGATAACATGTGATATATCACACAAACTCAAAGTAAACAGCCTTTGGCATGTTCCTGAAACAACAGGGGACAGTTTAACATAATATGCTACTGCCTTGCTTATGTGTATCAAACTGAATTACAAAGTCACGCTCTGGTTGGGAGAAAATGAGTCTGGCCCAAATGAGTCAGTCAGGCATTCACTGTACTTTTCTCATTCATCAGATGCTTTTATCCAAAAGAAATTAAGCTCTAAAATCATAGACGACTCAACTAAGCAACTCAAATAAATAAATAAAAAATAATTAGCAATTGAAAGGTTTCAAAATTACAATACAATAACAAGAAAATGAGTCATTCTTTTCAAATCTGAGTTGAAGAGGAGGCCTTTTAGCTCACATTACTCGCATTATGTCTGCCCCCCTGCAGCAGGCCCAGCCATGCGATGTGCACACACACAGTAAGGATCAACAGAAAATCATGTGGTGACAAAGTGGATAGTTGTTCTGTGATTTCACTTTTGAGCATGCTAAGTTCTAATGTATTTAGAACATTAAAGTTTTAATTCAACTCTTAATAAAATTTCCCATAAAAGTAAGGACAAAAAAAAAAATAAGTTCCAAAAAAGACAGTTGCCCGCTCATCCACTAGTGGTTTCATAAAAGAGCAGATTCCCATAGACTAACACGTTAAAAAATAATAAATAAACATGTTTACAGCCTGGTATAAAAAGTAGGTTTAATAGATCAGGTCTACATAACAATAGTGAATTGCATTTCTAACTCATTCATTTAAATCTTTTTTAAGCTGGTATTCAGCATAATTAGGAGCATGTCCTATTGATTGACAAGTATCTGATATCTGCTGGCAAGAAGGCGGTTCAGATTGGAGCTTAGACACGACTTTTAGCTGGTTTTAGCTGGTTAACAGCGACCTTTAGCAACCTACCTCTATTAGCCAGTTAGCTTGCTTTAGTTCTAAGCTAGCTCAGCTAGCTCTTAGCTACAGGCAGCTCATATTTTATCAGCTGTCGATTATCAACCTCCACACTCACACACCGCTCTGAGTACTACCTATTTGCCCATCTTTGTAGTTTTTCAGGGGGAATGATACAAGATACACTGCCAATATGTTAATAAAACTGCAAACAATTTTAATTTTAGCCTTTCAGAATATTGGTGATATCACAGGAGCTTTATCTGTAGTTTGTACAGGAGTGCCAAAAAGACAACCATAGTGAAGGCAATACGTTATTGCATCTACTGGAACTTCCGTACCGGTACAAATTGTTCAGTCACCGCGTTGATATTCAGCTGCATCCAACTGTAATTTAGCTGGAAGTTCACATGTATAAAACAATAAATATCTCAAAAAGTATCAGAAACATCAAATGAAAGAAAAACTATTTTCCAGTGAAGAAAACTAAACAGAAACAAGTAACTTGCTAAAGGGAAAGAAAGAAGCATGATGTGGTATTGTGCATCTATGTTCAGGGGAATTTCACAGTGGCTACTTGAACTCATGACCCTATGAATCACTGACTTCACATTAATTCACTATGTAGTCTTGGCACCAGCCAGTTCTCTGAATGCAACAGCAGCCATATTATGGGTATTGAGGTAGCCTAATATG
Source organism: Kiunga ballochi (assembly GCA_037177335.1). NCBI lineage: Eukaryota > Metazoa > Chordata > Actinopteri > Atheriniformes > Pseudomugilidae > Kiunga > Kiunga ballochi. The sequence continues at coordinate 27,978,803 of JBAMIG010000001.1, forward strand.
TTACACAATGGCACACATGGATAACTTAAAAATGTGAAATGTTTAAATAAAATTCTCTATAGAAGTAAAGATGGTTGAAAATAGTTTGCAGAAATTATGTTTGAATGCTGCTCCAACCATTGTTAAAGACAGACCATCAATTCATCCTGCTTTATGTGATATTTCAAATATTGTTTTTTTTATGTTTTAAATAGAAAATGTGTGTCCTGTTTGTGCAGCATGCAGAATTTGGCAATTGCTGGACACAGCTTTTAGCATTAATCACAATCATACAACTTGTACTTATGATTGGTAACAGCATTACTAATAGGTATAGAAACAGCATGAATGTGAATTAAACTCACTGGATTTGAACCAGCACCTAAAAGGCCAAATTTCCCCAAAAAGCACTTCCATCGGCACAGGGCTGCTGTGAGGCACAGCAACAAAAGGCAAAATTGAAGAGTAAAACATGTGATAGGTGAGCAGCATGCCAGCTGCTGAAGAACAGAACTTCTTATACACAAAATTGTCCAATCATGGGGCTGACTTTTATTTTTATTGTTTTTTTCTGACACATTTTGTCAGAAGGACTGTAGTTTAATTCAGTTTTATTTATTTATTATTATTATAATAAATTTATACTAGTTTAACTGAATGACTGGATTTTTGCTAACACTAAAACAAAAAATAGTATAAATGTTAACAATACCTAGAGATAAAGCCATAATGTCCTGAATGACCTGAATGGCTGAAGTGTTGTAGGATGAGTTGCATGCCAAGCTTGGGTGGAATGACTAAGAAAATAGCACAACGGGAAAACAGTTGTGTAAATGTGTGAGATGCTTTCACACTATTAAATGACAAAACCACATACGAGTGAAGTGAAAACACAGATGGGATAGAAGTGTGACAAAGCGGGAAGGTTGCTGGTTTAAGGTTTGGATAAAAAAAGGGTTCTTTTTTATCTGCTTCGGAGGATAATTTTGCCAGCATTTATTTGTTTGTTCATCTTCTAATTTGTTCTTGTGGGTGTTTGTTTGTTTAAAACTTTACGCAGAAACTTTTTCTGCGATTGGTCTTGGTCTAACTTAGGAATCAACCAATAACTTTCAGGGATTCTTTACAGAGATTTTTTTATTATTGTACAATAGTAGCATATTCTGTATTAATGCATCTAACTCTAATAAAGGTCAAAAAGCTTTGTTTAGGACAAAAAAACGTGGAGGTTCCCAAAATGTTTTAAAAACCATCAAAATTTGATCTGGATCCTGGCAATATTCTGGATATTACAATCCAGAAACATCAGGTATCAGCATGCAACAAACACTATATAGCCAATACACTTTGGTTTCAATATCAGCATTTTATAGTGTATACTTATAAAAATGACAGGGTTATAACATCAGCTGGAAATCACAATATTAATAGAAATTAGCTGCTTGGTTGGTTTTTTATATAGAACTCATAATGTCAACTTTTTATACATGAGAATGATGAATTATCTCAACTCTT